>CAIGQQ010028543.1:0-25047 GCA_903798035.1 Danio albolineatus | reverse complement strand
ACTCAATCTGACTCCTTCACTGTCCAGCCACTCAAGATCAGGTTCAGGATTCCAACCTTCAGCTTCACACTGTAGATGAAGCCCTCCTGAACGATCAAATCCATCCACTGTGATCACTGGAGGACTTCCTACAGCTACAAAGAACATTCAGTACAGTATGTACAGTATATGACAAAACATAATAACTACAGCATACAGAATATGTTAGTTTCATCGGTTTTCTCACCTTCAACTTTCAAATTAATCGTGGCATCATCAGACCCAGAGTTGGACTGAATAAAACACTTATAACGTCCTTCATCAAACACTTTCACTGCTGACAGTCTGAGTGATGCGTTTCCTGTCTGCAGTTGCTGATGATTGAGTTCAGTTCTCCCTTTGTAGGACTGAATCTGCTCTGTGTTTCTGTCTTCATGATCCTCATAGAGATGCACTACAGAGTACTCCTGATCAAGTCTAAACCACTCGACTCTCATGTCCACAACACTGATGTTGGGTTTGACTGAACAGGGCAGAAGCACTTCTTCACCAGCAAATGCTAATACAGGATCTGCAGATCCCACTACTGTAAACTGATCTGTTACAAGAGAAGGAAAGTAGTTTTTCACATTAACATTGCTTGAGAAGATTCACTGCAGAGTCAAACTGAGAATTCAGCATTGAGAACTTAACTAAACTCTTATTTATGATGATTAATAATACATTACCTGATCGTGAATCTGTAATTCCACCAATAAGCATTAGAGTTAAACAAATGAACTTCATCTCTGATGAACCTGAATATTAAAAATAAAACATATTACAGATTGTACATCAGAATGTTTTTGCTTTAGAAAGCTAGACTTGCTCTGACGGCGAACTGAGAGATACACTTTAACAACCTGACTGCCAAAACAGGTTTGACTGGATAAAGATAAAGCACAATGAGTTCAGTACACAGTTTGTATCTACATTTAGGCTATATACACTAAATCTGTTGATCACATTATCGGTTTTTAAGTGACGCTCATGGAAGACTTTAAATAAATGTGTTTGTCAGTTTATCCATGACTTACCTTCAACTCAGCATTGACTGTTTTCTCAAGAGCGTCTTGACATGTCAGCACACGATCATCAGGAAATCATTCTTGATTTAGTTTCTGTTTCTCTCGTAATTCTACACCTGAACAGATGACAGTTCCTCCCTTCATTGCACCTGATAAACCTGACCCAAGTCAAAGACTTACAGAAAAAGAGGTTCCTCATCATTGTCTGAAAAAAAAAAAATAATAAAAATACACAAACATGGACGACACAACACACACATCCTTAGAGAACTGTGAGTTCTCTGCTGACAATAAATCAGAAATACATAAAGACAATTCACTGCATTATCAAAAATGTGTTATTGTGAAAAAAAAACACCAAATAAGTACAAAAACATAACAAAATTCTTCAGAAAAATAAAAGGCAAGTTTATTTATATAGCACATTTCATACACAATGGTAATCCAAAATGCTTTACATAAACAAGAAAACAAGTATTAGAAATGAAAGTAAGGAATAAAAATTATTAAAACAGATTAGAATGTATTAAAACAGGTTATAAAGACTGAAAAGAAAAACATAATAGTGTGATCTGTGGGATGTAGCACGGTGCTCATTCAGTACAGCACAGTACAGTACAGCACAGCTAAATTTGAATGTGCCTAATGTTGGACACATCTGATCATTTCTGCAGTGGCGCCCCCAGAAAAATTTCATAGGGGTGGCCAGATGAGGCCACATCAAATCTTGGGGTGGCACACACACAAAAATTCAGTGTAATGTTATTTTTTTGTGTTAATGTAATGTAATTTTAATTACTGTAGCAATGAATTACTCCTAAAATATTGCAACTCAAAGTATATGTGGAAACCAAATAAAAATCCATATTTAGATTAAAAACATTTTCAGGCAAGTTATTTTTCAACTACTTTTACTGTAAAGCAGTATATGCCATGTTTAAATTGAATGAAGTTCATTAATAAAACAGACAACTGGACAAACTGAACAAAAGCCATTACTATACACGCACTCACTATATAGAGACCCCAATAATATTCCTTTCTTTTTCGAGCCCCAATATTATAAAAAAAAGCTTCTTCTATTGATATGCCTTTTTGCAAAATATGTTCACAAAATCATTGAGATTTATGACCTTTATCCTTCTTGACGGGCGCCACGGTGGCGTAGTGAGTAGCACGTTCGCCTCACAGCAAGAAGGTTGCTGGTTCGAGCCTCGGCTGGGTCAGTTGGCATTTCTGTGTTTGTATGTTCTCCCCGTGGTTGCGTGGGTTTCCTCCGGGTGCTCCAGTTTCCCTCACAAGTCCAAAGACATGCGGTACAGGTGAATTGGGTAAGCTAAATTGTCCATAGTGTATGTGTGTGAATGAGAATGTATGGATGTTTCCCAGAGATGGGTTGCGGCTGGAAGGGCATCCGCTGCGTAAAACAAATGCTGGATAAGTTGGCGGTTCATTCCGCTGTGGCGACCCCAGATTAATAAAGGGACTAAGCCGACAAGAAAATGAATGAATGATCATCTTTAGCACATAAAAACTGCACTCACAGGATGCAGTGCTCACTGGTAATATAAGAGCAGATTTGCAAAGTTTAAACATTTGATGAAAAACCTCTCTATACGGCTCAAGGAAGACTGTGAGGTCTAGTAAATTTGATGGCATTTCCACACCACTGGTTTGCTTCCTTTCAAGAACTCGTTTAAGCTGAGGAGTTTCATATTCTAGATCCGCAGTGCTACAACTGTATTGTGTATTGTATTATTATTCTCACAAAACTTTAGACTTCCAGGATTCAAGGCCTGTATCCCTTCCATTATGACACAACTCTCTTTAGAAACCCTTTTCTTAATTTCAAAGAGAAGTACATCAACAACTAGAATGAAGGAGTCTGTCCTAAAAGATTCTTTATCTGTGTTGACCTGTCTCTGAGCTATATTGGTGTGGAAATAAATTATCCTTCAATCCTAGAGCTTGGTGTGACCTGACGTCCTGTAGATGTAACACTGACTCTGCCAGTACCATATAAGATATTTGCTCCCTCGGCTTACTACACCTTAATGCATTAACCCTGGCCCCCCATAGTACTCATTTATTGTGAATCTATGTCACTTTACGCCGGCTGTAATGCATCATAAGTTCACTAGTATGATCAATAAATAGAGGTTGATGATTAATACTATTCAATAGACAGACAGATGATGCTATTATTTAAATAGTCATCTCATTTGATTCTTACAATCATCTATGTAACAACTTAGTTAAATCTCAAACGATAATCAGAGGTTAACCAGCAGAAGCCTATAGCTCTGGCCCCCCATGATTGAAATAATCATGTAACAACTTAATTATGATTGAAATATTTAACCAGAGGTTAACCGCCAGTACCATATAAAATGTTTGCCTTTTCGGCTTCACTTTCATCCTAATGCATTAACCCTAGCCCTCCATAGTGATTGCAACGAATAACATAACTACAGTCAAACAACAAGTTGGAATTTCTAGGATTTCCATCTAACATGTGTTATGTTTAGTCTATCATGAAATCTAGCACATTCTTAACTTATCTGAGTAAATAATTTCAGAGTAACAAGGATAAATTCAAATATCAGGTAATCAGGTAATGTCAGGTAAATGTGTATTATGCCAATTCATTCAGTCAATCCGTAAATGATCAATACAAAACATCAAATTCTCAAAGATAAATCCATAATCAAAAGATGCATACCTGACTTCAAAATCTACATATAGTGTGGAGCTTAAGAGCTCCACACTACGGGCTACTCTGGTTACAGAATTGCCCCGAACAGCTTGAAACTCTCCCTTAAGTAGTCAAACCAAGAGATAGAAGGGGTGTGTGTTGAATAACAAAAGGCAATTACATTCAGTAAGTGTTTCTGAACCCCCCCGGTGAAGGCACACCCTTAGCAGTGGTGCAAAAGATACCTGAAGCTATATATTTATTATTTTGGTCATGTCTATTTCTGAGGGTATGAGATCAATGTACCAGTCGACATTTCAAATGATATCAAACATGATAGATAAAGTCACTTGCATTGATATAGAACGTTCATGCTTTGAAACGACCATTCTGCGTGGGTTAAGTGAAAAGAGGGTGAATGAACCAAGGGGGTTTTCGGGAGATACTTCAAACACAAATGAGGGAAAGGAGGGGGGTGGACATTTCCGTATTCCCACCTGGTGAGGTGTGGAGCCAACTTATCTCCGTGTGTCTAGCTCATGTCTGAATTGTCAAAGACATCAAAGTATTTAAGATAACTCAAGTCTTACAATTGCATCATCCCAAATTTCATTGAAGACAAGGCCTTCTCTGTATCCATTTAATGTGTCAATAAGAGAATCAACAAGGCTAACAGCTATGCCCAAATTTAACTGTAAGGAATGTAAAATGTGACAGATGCTTGATCTCACCAAAAAATCTTTGTGATTGTAATAAGAAGACAAATGAATTTGAAATCTATTTGTGCTAATAGACCTTTTGCTTCAACAGCTCTGTCTGCACTTCTTTCTTCAGAGAGTTGTTTGAGTTGATGTATGAAGGCTGGAAATCTGTCCTTCACTGTTTTGCATGCATTATATCAGCACGGCCACTGTGTCTCTATCGACCTTTGTAGTTTCCTTGCCACCCCCTGATACAAGTCTTTTTGCACCTCTATCGACTTTTGGTGTACATAGGAACCTGACATAAAAACATGGAGTCAATCAATAGTTTCATTTTGTGTGTTGTGTCCAAGATATGTTGCATTTCTTTGATTAGTCATTTTCTTTTTTTACTACACCATCATGTTTGGCAAGTAACTTCATAATAGAGAGAAAATTCCCTATGTTCTCAACCTCAGTTTCATTACTTGCTCTCTGGGCTATGTTTTGTGTGGCTGTTAGAAGCAGGGTATCTGCAATCTTTTTAAGGTACTCTCTGTTTTCCTTTACAAGTTTTTCATACTCTGCGTTTAAAGAGGCAGAGAGAGAACAATTGTTTTTGTTTTGTTTTTTGCAATTTTTAAAAGTTTTTTCAGGCTAACATAGCTTTGGTATGAGATTCTAATCTTGCTAGCAAATTCTCCATCTCTAAAAGTTGCCTTCTTCCAAAGTCTAAATCCTTCGCATGTCAATGCTCAATCACGTGAAGAAGGAAGACTGAAGTGCCGGCAGGCATAACAGAATGCAGAATCTTTACTCTACCATTTATGAGTACTGTACCACTCTTTTATGAAGCGCCGTCTTCGATCTCCAATTAGGGTCAGACGGAAAACCTTGAAAAGTGGCCGTTTGGATCTTTCTGCTCTTGACTGGCATATATCTGTGATAAATCCAGAAGAGAAACCAAAACCTTAACTTATTATGTACTGTACTTATTAATGAACTTTTTTTGTAATAACTTTTATTATGAACCTTATGCAAACAACTACAACAAAAAAATACAATACTTTCAATCCACAGAAATTATTAATATTTATATTAATAATTTGAAAAATATTTCATTCTGTAAACATTAGTATATAGTATAGTATTCAAGCTCTTCCAGCTCTAGCCTAAATAACAAAATATGAATGTCAAGTCTCATAATCTAATATAAAAAAATGATAGATTAACAATAACAATTATTATTTAATAAGACTGGTAGTCTAAATGAAATTTAACATGATCTCTCTACATACTGTCAACTACATACTGTTTAACCAGTCAACTCGATGTCATTGTAAGTCACTTTGGACAAAAGCGTAGTTAAATACCTTGAACTTCAAACTTTTACATGGCTATCTCTAGTATGAATTCTATTACTATAAACAATCTTGTCTATTTAACATTACCTGGTGGGCCAGGAACCAAAACTGATTCTGACTGGTCATCACTGTCTGTGCATGAAAATCCTCTGTACTGTCTGCCTCCTCACTGGTTTGCTGCTCTGCCTCATTTTGGACATTATGTCTATTCTTAACTTCCTCAGACCTACCCTGCACTGTTGCATTTTTCTTAAAAAAAAAAAGTATAGATGCTTGTTGACTTTCTTTTCATCTTCTGCAAGGTGACATAGCTCAGTGTAACTAATAAACTTAGTAGCACCTGTCATGTGCAACGGAAATGTCTAAGTCGAGTTTGCTGTTTACTGCGCATGTGCTGGGAATTGCTGTGAAACAAGCAACGGGTGTGTGTGTTTGTGCTCGTGTTCAATAAAAAAGCTGTGCGCTGTTAAACCAGAATATAACGACTTGCGTAGTTAATCGGTGACTAACGCTACATGGTGTCAGAAGCAGAGACTCGAACGGAGCAGAAGACGAACTCATAAAGTTGTTGCGAGATCTGAAGTGTGCGTCGCCATGGCAATGTTCACTCCGCCGGAGCAGTTTGACTTTTCCGAGCCAGAAGCGTGGCCGGACTGGAAACAGAGGTTTGCCAGATATCGAGTCGCTTCACTGCTTACAGAAAAGGAGGAAGATGTGCAGGTAAACGCCCTGATTTATTCAATGGGAGCGGAGGCTGAGCATATTTACAGATCATTTACATTCCCAAATGATGGAGACAACAACAGATATTCAGTGGTAATGGCCAAATTTGACGAACATTTCATCCCGAAACGCAACGTCATTTATGAGCGTGCAAAGTTTCACTCGAGAGTACAACTTCCCGGCGAACGCGTGGAAGCATTTGTCAGGCAGCTTTACGAGCTAGCTGAAAATTGCGATTTTGGTGCACAAAAAGAAGAGCAGATGCGTGATCGCTTAGTAATTGGAATCAGAGATAAGCAGGTGTCACAAAAACTGCAGATGAAAAGTGATCTAACATTGCGTACTGCTATTGAAATGGCCAGACACTGTGAATTAATAAAGTTTCAGAACACAGAGGGAGTAAACAGCACAGAACACGTGGATGATGTGAAATCAGTTAAAAAGAAAGAATATAAGAGAACTGGAAACTCAGCAAAAATATATAAAGAGAAAAAAAGAACATGTACAAGATGTGGGCGTAACCATGACGACAGTGATCGATGTCCTGCAAAAGGAAAAAAATGTATGAAATGCAATAAAGTGGGACACTTTGCAGCCGTTTGTCACTCAAGAGCAACAGTGCAGGAGATAACTGAAGCTGAGGAGGATGAATGTTTGTTTCTCGGATCTGTGAAGCAAGAAAAGAAAGGGAGTGCATTGTTAGCAGAGGATGAGCCACCATGGCGCACCACTCTCACAGTGGCACATACGCCAGTCTCGTTTAAAATTGATTCTGTTGCTGACACTTCAGTGATGTCTGAGGCTACCTATGAAACACTGCAGAATAAGCCTAAACTTACTGCAGTGAAAAATACTCTACAGAGTCCAGGCGGCATAGTGACCACAAGGGGGCAGTTTTTGGCAAAAATCAAAGCCCATGTTAATGGCCAACTAAGAAATTGCTGCTTTAGGGTAGTTGTGGTTAAAACTACTGGGGAAAACCTTCTAAGCCGAACAGTGGCAACCAAACTAGGCCTAGTTAAGCGTATTGACGAAGTCAGTAAGTTAAGTGGTGTGGGCACATTAAAAGGAAAACCAGTCAAAATCATCTTGAAGGATGGTGCACAACCGTACAGTGTGACAACTCCAAGAAGAGTCCCTATTCCTTTGCTTCCTAAAGTAGAAGAGGAGCAAAAAAGAATGGAGTCGATGGGCATAATAGAAAGAGTAACAGACCCAACCGAATGGTGCGCGCCCATGGTCCTAGTCATAAAGAAAAATGGAAATATAAGAATTTGTGTGGACTTAAAACGTCTAAATGAAAATGTGAGACGCGAGAAGTTCATCTTACCCACATTGGATGATATACTGTCTAAGCTAGCCAAGAGCACTGTATTCTCCAGTTTAGATGCAGAGAGCGGGTTTTGGCAAATACCCCTGGAGGAAAGTAGCGCACGCCTGACTACTTTTATCACACCACTGGGAAGATATTGTTTTAAGCGACTTCCCTTTGGCATCACATCAGCACCTGAAATTTTTCAAAGAAAAATGTCAGAGCTGCTGGACGGACATGACGGGACAGTCGTATATATGGACGATATCTTAGTCTTCGGAGAAACTCGTGAAAATCATGATCAGAACCTTAAGAGGGTCATGGAGACCATAAAAACCTCTGGACTAAGACTCAATAAGGAAAAATGTCTGTTCAGCCAGCCGGAAATGAACTTTCTAGGCCAGGTAGTGTCTGGGCAGGGCATTGCTCCAAGTCCAGAGAGAGTCAAGGCAATCACAGCTATGGATTCGCCACAAAACATCAGTGAGTTGAGGCGGCTGCTAGGGATGATAAATTACATCGGACGATACCTGCAGAACCTCTCCACAGTGTTACAGCCTCTCAATGAACTGCTTAAATCCAAAAATGAATGGTGTTGGGGACCATCGCAGACTCAGGCATTCACAAAAGTGAAACAGTTAATTTCGTCAGCTCCCATATTGGAGTTTTTCAATCCTGCAAAGCCAACAGTTGTAAGTGCGGACGTCAGCCGTTATGGACTCGGAGGAGTGCTTATGCAGAACCATAATGGACAGTTGAAGCCTGTGGCATTCTGTTCGCGTACACTGACAGACGCAGAGAAGAGGTACGCACAGATAGAAAAAGAGTGCCTCGCAGGGGTGTGGGCCTCTGAGCGCTTCTACCAGTATCTGTGCGGCCTGGAGAAGTATAAGTTGCTAACAGACCACAAGCCGTTGGTAACTCTCATCAATGCCAAAGACCTTGACACCACACCCATACGTTGTCAGCGTTTGCTTATCAGGCTAATGAAATTTAACCCGATCGCTGAATATGTTCCAGGGAAACATCTAGTACTCGCAGATGCACTATCTAGACATCCCATGGCGGACATTCCATCATGTGACCTCGAAGCCGAGGTTAAAGCATACGTGGATTCAGTGGAGGAAGACCTGAGGGTGAGAAAACCAGTTATTGAGCAGATTAGAGACAAAACTGGAATGGATGGTGAATTGCAGAGCGTCCTCAGATACATCCGAAATGGTTGGCCAGAATATTTGAAAAGCGTCCCATCAAACGTGAGTACTTACTTCAAAGAGCGTGGTTTGCTCAGTGAAACAAATGGACTGATCCTAAGAGGCAGACAGATCGTTATTCCTGAGAGCATGAGAGGAGATATGCTCAATAGGATCCATAAGGGTCACCAAGGCCTTACTAAGTGTAGAGAGCGCTATAGAGGTGCTGTGTGGTGGCCTGGCATTGCAAGTGATGTGAAGAGGCTGGTGTCATCATGTAATCACTGTAATATTCACAAGCCGAGCCAAAACAAAGAACCACTGATCTCTACACCTTTACCTGAGCTGCCGTGGCAGAAGCTTGCTGCTGACCTGTGCGAGCTTAAAAGTCGTCATTATTTGATTGTGATCGACTACTTTTCAAGATGGCTTGAAATTTTGGAACTGCCAAAAACAAACTCAGATACTGTCATACAAAAGCTGAAAAGTATCTTCACACGCTTTGGAATACCTGAACAGCTAATGACTGACAATGGACCTCAGTTCTCGGCTGAGCAGTTTAGACATTTTGCAGAGGAGTATGATTTTCATCATGTCACCTCAAGTCCCCATTTCCCACAGTCCAACGGCATGGCAGAACGAGCTGTGAAGACTGCGAAATGGATTTTGAAACAGGATGACCCCCATCAGGCGTTGTTGAGTTATCGGTCAACTCCTACCGAACCAACAAAGGAAAGTCCAGCTCGACTACTGATGGGTCGTGAGATATGTACAACACTTCCAATCCTAAAAGAGAGCCTTCAGCCAATGTGGCCGAACCTGAAAAAAATCAGATCAAATGATGTTAAAGCAAAGCATCGCTAAGAAAAAGAACTATAACCGTAGATATTCAACTAAACCTCTCCCACCACTTCATATTGGTGACAGAGTACGGCTGAAGATTGATGGTGAAAAGACGTGGACAACCACTGCAACGGTGCAGCGCCAGGAAGAAATGCCGCGTTCCTTTACACTGGAGACGGAGCGAGGCGATACACTTAGGAGAAACCGGCGTCATATCCAACTGGTGAACCAAGAACCTTCCTCACCTTCAAAAATAGACCCTTCCCAACCAAATGACCAACAGGGACAATGCGGACTATCAGAACAAGACCTAGCACTGAGCAAAAGTGAAGTTCCTTTTGAGCCACCCTGTTCACCTAAACCTTTGGGTCAAGTCATCACCAGGTTTGGAAGAACTGTCAAGCCTAATCCTAAGTATACTAGTTAGATGAGATGTTGGACATGAAGGGCAGAATAATCCCTGTCTCATCTCGAGGGATTGTGGTAGTCTACCCACACCCTCAGTTAGTTTGTTTTGATGAAGAAAAAAAATCTAATGGAAAAATAATAATAACACTCTTGTTTGTTGTGAAAAAAAAAAGTTTTGTTTAAATAACAATAATTAATGGTGAGTAACACTAAGGGAGGTTAAAGTAATTGTTATGTTTGCATACTCAAAAGGGAGGGAGATGTCATGTGCAATGGAAATGTCTAAGTCGAGTTTGCTGTTTACTGCGCATGTGCGCATACGAGGGGAGTGCTGGGAATTGCTGTGAAACAAGCTATCGGGTGTGTGTGTTTGTGCTCGTGTTCAATAAAAGAGCTGTGCGCTGTTAAACCAGAATATAACGACTTGCGTAGTTAATCGGTGACTAACGCTACAGCACCAACATACGTTTTAGCTAATATCATTAATTCAACACTGTACAATGTTACTAACAAGGCTCAAAAATAAACTTTTACTTGGTAACGTTAGCACTGGTGCTCCAATGTCAAACTGTTAGAGACACCTGCAAAAAAACGGAGATGCTAAATAAACTAGATTCTGAAAATGGGATTTCAAATTAAATAAATAACTATTTTTATCAAGAATTTTAACAAGAATCATCGTCACACAATGGACAGATTTCACGCGTCCGCCCTTTTAAACAGCGAGGCTGCAGTCAGAAGAAACCAGAAGTATCGGCTGAGTCACGCAGGAATGTTGTGTACCTGGCTGTATATCTTATCAGCAAAGAGAAAGTGACACATATTGATACTTTCACTGCCTTCCGACTGACCCGAAGGTCCGTTCTGAATGAATAGTGAAAATACGTTTCGAGGCTCGAACCAGCGACCTTCTTGCTGTGAGGTGAACGTGCTACTCACTACGCCACCGTGGCGCCCGTGCTGTTTATACCTGCAAATATTATTAAGATGCGATTTCATCAGTCCGACCATAGGTGGACAAATAAGACATTCCCAGTCACACCTGTAGTGTGTTTCCAGTCACATTCTCAGTCACACGTTTCTTTTGTCTACTTTTTAGCGTTTCTCTGATGTGGGAGGACTTGGCTTTGTCTTAACAAAAAGCTGGCCTACCTACAGTATAGCAGAATTTCTGCGATTTACATTTCATAATAAACATACAAATCTTATAAAACGTACCATATCAATTAAATATGCATTTTCAAGTGTATTCTAGAGTCTTTGTAGCAGCCAAAGTCTATTTCAGAAATCTGCTGTTAAATATAGGTACATTTTGCATAATGAAAAAACATCAGGACAGGTAGGAGAACATTCTGCTTTATTGATCTTCTTTAAAACAAAAGCAATCAGCCAAACACGCAGGATCAGTGTAATATTACATTATTTACAGTCATAAATTATGAAACTTTGCGATCTGCCAAAACAATACATCTGAGAACAAGTAATAGGTCATAAAGACCAAAGACTGACTGTTAGATACACCAAAGATTAATATACCTTGTTTAAATGACAGAGATGCAAGAGATTAGATCCAGCGCTGGGTCTTGAGATGGTCCGACCGACATAAAGCTTCGCTCGGGGGGAGCCGTTCGCAGAGCTGCTGCTGACCGCCTGGAGCTTCCAACATTTTAAGACGTACTATATCCTTACACATAAACCGCCGATTTGACTTTAAAAAAACTACATTCTCGCTTAAAAAAACCTTGAAACTTGTTTTTGTGGCATAGTTTATGAGTATTTTCCTAATTTTGCGGATTTCCCATCCGCCATTAATAGCCCTCATTGCTTTCATGCGCAGCACATGCGAGTTGCTATAGTAACTGTAAACGTTTGGGAGAAGCGCACTTATTTCGAACTGTGATCAAAACTGACTGGAACTACCTGTGCGTTTCAACGAAATATACCACACCCTCCAGCCAATCAGAATCAAGAATTTCAACTGACCATGGAATAAATTCATTTTTTTCCTCAACATTCTACTCACAATACCATATGACAATGTGAAAAAAAAATTAAATTGTTGCAAATTTTTTGAAAATAAAAACCTGAA
Source organism: Danio albolineatus (assembly GCA_903798035.1). NCBI lineage: Eukaryota > Metazoa > Chordata > Actinopteri > Cypriniformes > Danionidae > Danio > Danio albolineatus. The sequence goes on along the minus strand of CAIGQQ010028543.1, from coordinate 12,694 downwards.
GAATTACATGTACTGTGAAGATCTACATCGAGCTCAGCTACATTTTGTTTCCACTGATCATTCTTGAGATGATTCAGCAGCTTCATTGGAGTTCACCTGTGGTAAATTCAGTTGGTTGGACATGACTTGAAAAGGCATACACCTGTCTATATAAGGTTCCAGGGTAGACAGTGCACAAACCAAGCATGAAGACAAAGGAATTATCTGTAGACCGAATTGTCTAGAGCAGGGGTCCCGAAACTTTTTTTGAGAGGGCCACATAATTCTTTCTTTCTTTAATGGGGGCCGGTTCACTTTACAGTATAAAAGAAAATTAAAATAAATGATAGTATTTACTCTAATTTTTTTTTAGCAATTGTATGTTTACTTTTTCTAATACTCAAGTACAAATGAAAGAATCTGTAATTTCAGGCGAGTTTCCTTTTAGAGTACATTTACATCTGTCTTTTAGGGAATTTACATGTTAATGAAGTTATGAAAAGTATAAAACACCACAAATAGTGACGTAAGAATGATGAAATGAGCTAAACCTTACAGTTCTTTGTTTATTCCAGCATATATTTACACACGTAGTTATTTACAAAACATTTTTCAGTCATTTAAGCACAAATCTTTACATCAGAAATATTTACAATAAAATACAAAATAAAAATCACCCTTGTATGCAGGGGTGGACTTAACCAATAAGTGAGGTAAACAGCTGCTTATGGTCCCGGGGGAATTAGAGGCTCAGACCAATGCCAAGAAGGCTACAGTATATTAATCATAGTGTCAGGGTTCTGCCACTCCTGTCTAGTTAATTCCTGTTTTTTGTGGCAGAGTCCGGACACTAGCTCTGTCTAGTCATATGTGTTGTCATTGTCTCTGTATGAGTGCCAATTGTGGGCGCGCTCGGACCTTGCGCGCTCCCGCGGGGCCTGGGCGTGTTCGCGATCGCGCGCTCTTGTCCTTGTGATTTGTTTGTCTGCGGCGTGCGTTTTATTTCCCAGCGCCTTTAAGTCTAGTCGGGTTCTGTTTCGGGTGGCGCTGGGTTGAAACATGCACGTGTGTGAGCGCACGGTAGGATGTTTTCATTTTATCGTGCGCTTGTGTCTCGCGTTCAGTCCTCTGTTGTTGTGTTTAGCACGTGGTGTGTGTGTGTTTACACACACCGCGTGCTCGTGTTGTCATGTGAGCACACAGTTAATGAGTTCTCTCATTGGCTGCGTGTTCTAGTCTTTATGTGAGTGCGTGGCTTGTGTTGTCATGCGCTCTCCTGTCTATTGTCTAGCCCCACCCTCCTTGTTAACCCATTATTAGTCTATTATGTTCACCTGTTTGTTTGTTAATGATGTCTGCTTTAAATTCTCCTCATGTCTGCTGTCCTGTGCCAGTTCGTTGTCGTTTCACGTCTATGATCATCTCCAGTCTTGTCCTGATCCTTGTCCAGACCCCTAGCAGCCTACCCAGTTAAGTTTGTTTGTTTATTTGTTTGTTTATTTTGTTAATGTTTTCCCCCTCGGGGTTGTTTATTTTGCTCTTTTGTTTTATTTTTTATAAATAAAAATGATTTCATTCTGCAATTGGGTCCTCGCTCTCCTTTCCCCAACCTCAACCTTGACACATATAGCTCTTTTTCTATCACATTTTCTATCATACGTTGTAAAATCTGTCTATAACTGTTAAGATTTTAACACTTTTATTATCTTTTTAAAACCGAGGGGCCCCCATGAATAACGGAACGTTCCTTCTGTAATGCACACGTGCAAGGTGTGAGAGCTTCAAACAAAGACACTGCCAGCCAGTGTTGCCGACTTTTTAGACCCCTCTAGCGCCAAATTTTCAAAAAGTTATTTTTAGGTGTTACTGTAGATTTTTAGAGACGCTCATGTGTCCGAGCTCTACCATTCCTTTGTACTCTTTGCAACGATCTGCGGGTGATGCCGTCGGTATTTCTTTTTTTAACCGTTTTCTTCACCTGATCATGTAAACTCATTCACTCTTCTCATTAGTAACATCACAGATAATCAGTGGTGTGGAGTTATGATTCCACAAATACCCCAAACACACAAATGGAAAGAGTTTCTCATTAAAAGACTGATCAGTGTAAGAGTAGATAAGAGTCATGGACTCAACATCATAAAAAGCGACTAATCCCTTCTCATAATCCACAAACACACCGACCCTCTGTGGGCTCACACTCAGGTGATGACAGGCAATTGAAGACTCACAAGCCCAATAGTTTCCATTTCTCAGACTCAGAGTCCAGTATCCATTCAGAACAAAGATCTTGCCCTGCCTGTCAGCAGATTCTCTGGTCACTCCTAAATCCCACTCAGTTTGTCCCTTCACCTGCACCTCAAAGTAAAAACACCCTAAAGAAAATCCCTCCTTTCCTACAACACCGAAATGTTTAGTAAACCTGTTATTTCCCTCATCCACTCTGTTCTGTTTGCCTCCACATTTCACTTGTTTTCCATCTTCAGACACGATGAGATCAGGATGAGCAGATTCAGCATCCAGAATCACATTGGCTACTGGAAGTACAGAACAATTCTGCTTTACAGATCAGCAAATAATAAAACACATAAACACTTTTACAGGAATCATGGAAACTTTACAACAACATGATGAACAAAAGACCAAGGATGTTCAGTGATCATTATATTATGGAGAAAACTGCTCATAATTTTGACATCCTCTCTTACTGACTGAAATGATCTGTTTTTCTGCTAAACTGACGCTCTGTTTAACATTTACATACTTAAACGTGTAGGTTTCTTTCATGCCATGTCTGAATGACAGGAATTGAATTTGAATTGACTTTGTTTACATTTATTACACAAACTAAAAGATTACATTTATAAATGTTATTTGTATTACTGACCAGTGTTGGGTAAGTTACTTTAAAAAATGAATAATTACTAATTACTTAATCAATATTGTATTTAAAATACTTTTCTAATTACTGTGTCTGAAAAGTAACTTAATTACTCAACAGTTAACTTAACTAAATACTTCTTGAAATCCCTATAAACCTTGAGTGGACAAATAATAGAAATTTAACTCTGTAAATAATAAATACTTAGATAAAACATATGAGTCAAACATGAAATAGTTTAGCCTTTTAGTTTTCTGAATCATCTTTATTATATTCTATTTAAAAAAAACTATAATAATTACATGCATAATAATTTTTAGTATGCAATGTAACCTTCTTAAACATTATTCTGCATATCTATCGATCAGGCAGGATCATGCAATCTTTACAAAAAAAGTATTATTTTTGGCAGTATTAGAACGAAAGCCCGTGCAGTATGATCGGAAGTGGACAAAAGGCTTAAGATTTATACGGCATGTTTTTGAACTGGATTGTGTCTCTCTTGTTTACCTGTGATCGGATCGAGCAAAAGGTGTCTTATTACTCTGTAAACAGAGCAGCATCAGTCATGTTAAATTCGTCGACTCCCTCTGTCACATCTGCGTAGTCATCCTAGCCTTTCTCATAGTAATCTTCATTAACCAGCCCATGTAAGGTGCGCGGTAGCCTTGAAAAAGCCGTGCGCTACAGCACGCAGGCGCGCAATGAGGAAAAATAAATTGATTAATACTGTAATGTTCTTGTCTGGGAATATTTTCATTTCGTAAAACAGCCACTCGCTTCAGCTGAGTCTGACATCTTCCGCTTTATGACTAGCAGCAAACTGGCGCGCGGCGCTATCACATGCATCTGCACTACGATGATTTTAAAGCGCCAGAGTTTACTTTTACCTTTAGAACATAAATTAATAAAATTGTGTAAGATTATTCAGCGAGTTTAATTATTTTACAATGTAACGCAGGTACATTATAAGTAACTGTAATTAAAATACCTAAAAATGAACAGTAATTAGTTACTTTACTGTTTCAGTGGAAAAGTAATTTAATTACAGTAACGCGTTACTTAGTAATGCGTTACACCCAACACTGTTACTGACAAATAATTTTAGGTCTGATGTTTTCAAAAGTTGAGTGAACAAGAAAAAGTGAAAGGAAATAAGGATTATGCTTTTATGGGTACTGATTTAAACATTTTTTACAGTGCATATATAAGAGAATAAAGTTAAGCATGATTATGAGTATGGGAAATGAACATTATTAAAATAATTATGTCAATCAAACATTTATACTCACCCATGAGTTTTCTTAAACGACTCATAGCTAAAAAAAAAACAAAGTATAATGTTATCAAGCATTTATAAACAACATTTATAATTTGATGAGTAATGGGTTATTGTAATCAATCAATATGTTATTTTAAATCACTGCTAAAGGACCAGCAATGTCCAAAAAACTTTACAAAGTTTACAGTGCAATAATGAAATAAGTATACATTTAATAACGTCATACATATATGATTGTACAAAGTTTTAAAGAAAGCAGGGAAAAAAGGAAAAACTAATTTTTTATATGGCCATTTTAACTGTGACAAAAAAGACCATTATTGAACATGTAAACAAACACAAGTGAATATTGAGAAACTCTTTTTAACCCGTATGCTCTAGTTGTCCTTTCATCACGTGACTCAGCAGCGCCAAAGCGCGAGCACTTTTTGCTGTTTTGAGATGACGGAAAGAAAGAGGAGCACTGTTTGGAGTTATTTTACTGCAGTAAACGGAAATATTGCAAATTGCGATGTTTGTAGAAAGTCTATTCGATACTGTGGCGACACCACAAATCTACACAAACACATAAAACAGAAAAACACGAAAAAGAGAACGCTGAGCTGCAAAAAAGCAGAGAAGCGGAGGCAAATCCTCCAGACAGACCCCCAGCAGTGCCAGCCCTGAAGTCGCCTTTCCACTGCACACGACATTTGGACACGACTGTCGGAATACACCCCCTTGAGGCAGTTGCACAGTATTTTCAGTGTTGTCGGGCACCATGAGAGAGACGCTGATTCTCGCAGTGTCCAAAATAAAGGATTCTCATAGTGTCCGAAATAGGAGTGCAAAACAAGAGCCTTTATTCTCTGTGTGTTCACCATGGTTGAATGAATGAATGAATAAATGAATACGGAAACTCATAGGCCGCTAAAAATGTCTATAATAATATTTTTTATTGCTCATTTATGATTAGAAATGTTATTTTATTAAAGACTTTTTCTGATTAAAAAAAAATTACGAAAAAACCCTATTTCTCATCTCGCGCGCACGGACCTGCTTGGACAACACTGAAATACATTACTTCCGGTTGGCCGGTCGCATACGGTCTAGTTGCAGGAGTTCAAATATTTCAATGGATCTGCAGCTCAAATCGGATCCGAATTTCCCGCATACGGAGATGATCGGAAGGCCACGCAGCTCCCGGACTACTCTCCATTTGAAATGAATGACTTCCAGTCTGTCGCTTGTCGTTTGTCGTGTGCAGTGGAAAGGCGGCTTGAGACAGAGGTCACTGCCCGAGTCGTTTCGGAGAGACAAGGAACATGTAGGTAGCTAGCTACAGTGGTGAAATTAATATTTCAGTTATATAGGACATTCTGTATTAGTTGATTCCAATATGAAAAGCAAAAAAAGCAAAATTAATACTTCCATCATCAGGCTAATTAAATATAGCCAATATATTCAGCACATTAAAACCTGCAATCTATAAGAATTATTTTGGAATTTTAAAATTTACATGATTAGAACACAAGGTTTTTCACCAGCTAAAAGAGAATTTTAAGTCAGTTATCTTTTGCTGTAGTGTGTTAGTAGGATAAAACACTTAAAGAGCCCATATTATGGGTTTTTGAAAATGAGCTTGCATGTAGTGTGTAACACAGCTCTAAGTGAAGTGAATTGTCCAGCTGAGGCTTAAATCTGAAAGTGCACAGTGTTTAAAACTATTGATTCATCTATAAAATCCACTTACATTTGCGCATGCTCGAGTGACGTCACTGACGCTGTTCCAGTATTCTAGCTGTGTTTGTTTGAAGCTCCGTCACCTGGATTCGCAATTTACATTTTTTTTCATAGAATACATCCACATTCGCTAAATATTTCTCCGTTCTACCTAGGGTGGACATACCTTTAATACATTAATACAAACAAATCTACCTTGAAACGTTGTGTCTCTCGAGCATCCGCTTGTTGCTTGTAGCTTTAGCCTGCTAGCACCGCTAGCCAGCAAAAGCTACCGGCTTCCTTCACTCGCTCATTTACCCACTTACTGGCTTTGCTCCTCTCCCTTTTCAATGTCGCTTTTGTGTGCAGGAGAAACTACGATGGAGTTGCTTGATCGGGAGCTCGACAATCTCGGGAAGCTGATACGAGATCTGGAGATGAAGCGTGCGCAGCTACGGGAGCGGCGGGCTTCGCTCGCTGCACCCGGCGCTGCGTCTCGCTCATCTGAGGTAAGTGTTCAATACGATCACAACACTCCGTCTACCTCAACCCCGCGTGTTTCTCTGTCCAGGCCCAGTGCACCGCGTACGCGGGTCGCCCAGTGGTCGTTCACGCCGACTCCCGGCTACCACGGCCCCTGGGTGCAGCCGCGGAAGGTGCTTGCCAGGTCCCGGGGCAGGACGTCTCCTGCTCCCCCGTTCGAGATCTCCACGGAGAACCGATTCGCCCCCCTCCGCGAGACGGGCCGCGATGTGGCGATCATCGGTGATTCCATCGTTCGCCACGTCCGCGCTGCTTCCACTAAAGGTAACAAAGTACGCACTCACTGCTTTCCCGGTGCCCGCATTAAGAATCTCTGTGCCCAGGTTCCTGCTATCCTGACCGCTGGCGAGAGCATCGGTGCCGTCGTCCTCCACGTGGGGACGAACGACACCGGGCTGCGACAGTCGGAGATCCTGAAGGAGGACTTCAGGAGCCTGATCGAGACGGTTCGTCGCACCGCGCCCTCCACGCAGATCATCGTTTCTGGACCGCTACCTACCTACCGCCGAGGAAGTGAAAGGTTCAGTAGACTTTTTGCTCTGAATGAATGGCTATTAACATGGTGTAAAGAACAGAAACTGCTCTTTGCCAATAACTGGTTTCTTTTCTGGGAGCGTCCTAGGCTCTACCGTGCTGACGGGCTGCACCCCAGTCGAGCTGGAGCTGATCTGCTGTCGGACAACATCTCCAGGACGCTTCGTTCTGTCTGACTAGTAAGTAAACATTCAAAAAATCCACATTCTAGCCATATAGACCCTTCTTCATCCCACTTAATTCACAATAATGCATGTCCGGCTAACCGCATAGAAACTGTGTCTGTTCCTCGTATTATTAGACCAAGAAATAAGCGTACTGTGTGCTCTAGAAGACATCTATTAAGAATCAAACCAGAAAAAATACCAAAAAATGAAAATATAAATATCGTAAAGCTAGGTCTCCTGAACATCAGGTCACTAGCACCTAAAGCACTTATCATAAATGACATTATAACAGATAACAATCTTAATGCACTCTGTCTCACTGAAACCTGGCTGAAACAAAATGACTATATTAGTTTAAATGAAGCAACTCATCCAGGATTCTCTTATAAGCATGAGGCTCGTCAAACTGGTCGTGGTGGTGGAGTTGCATCAATCTTTAGTGGTATTCTTAATGTTAATCAGAGAAACGGACTTATGTTTACCTCCTTTGAAGTATTGGCGCTTAATGTTATGCTTTCGGATACTATGAATAAAATGCTATCTCTCGCTTTAATCACCATATATAGACCCCCAGGACCCTATGTCAATTTTCTAAAAGAGTTTTCTGATTTTATTTCTGACTTACTAGTTAAAACTGATAAAATACTAATTGTAGGAGACTTTAACATCCACATAGATAACGCCAACGATACATTAGGGCTCGCATTTATGGATCTACTACATGCCCTTGGGATAAAGCAAAATGTTGTTGGTCCCACCCATCGTCTAAAGCATACTTTAGATCTAATTCTCTCTTATGGAATTGAGGTCATGGATGTAGAGATTATACCACAAAGCGACGATATTACGGACCACTACCTCTTACTTTACAAGCTATGTTTACCTGACATTAGCAGATCCGCACCAATACATCGCCTTAGTAGATCTATCGTTCCGTCTACCAAAGAGGAATTCGCAAATAACTTGCCTGATCTTTCTTTATTTCGAAATGCACCTGCAAATGCAAATGACCTCGATGTAATAACTAGCAGCATGGATGCCATCTTTACTAGCACACTAAATACTGTGGCACCCATCAAATTAAAAAAGACTAGAGAAGATAAAACTACATCATGGTATAACAGTCACACGCGCGCTCTCAAAACAGCAACCCGTGCCTTGGAACGTAAATGGAAAAAAACAAATTTAGAGGTCTTTAGAATTGCGTACAAAGACAGTATGTCCAGCTATAGGAGGGCCCTCAAATCCGCCAGGGCTGAGCACCTCCGTAAACTGATAGAAAATAACCATAACAATCCTAGATTTCTATTCAACACCATTACTAAATTAACAAACAATCGGTCATCGCTGGAACAAAATATCACACCGCAAATGAGTAGCGAAGACTTTATGAATTTTTTCAGTGATAAAATAGAAGGCTTTAGACAAAAAATAGATGTTAAAATCTCTGTACAGCCTTATACTTCAGATCCAGTAAACATTCCACTGAACCAAATTAGCCTACAGTGCTTCGAGAACATAGAACAGGAAGAGCTAGACAAAATTATAAATAGTTCTAAACCAGCTACGAGTATGCTAGACCCAATTCCAACAAAATTACTGAAAGAATTGCTACCTGTAATAGGAGAACCTCTTCTTAACGTTATCAACTCTTCTTTGTCATTAGGACATGTTCCAAACTCTTTCAAGCTCGCTGTTATTAAGCCTATTATTAAGAAACCACAACTGGACCCCTGCAACTTAGCTAATTATAGGCCTATTTCAAATCTTCCATTTATGTCTAAAATACTAGAAAAAGTTGTTTCTGCCCAATTATGCTCCTTTCTGCAGATGAACAATGCTTTTGAGGTGTTCCAGTCAGGTTTCAGGCCTCATCACAGTACAGAAACTGCATTAGTGAAAATAACCAACGATTTATTATTAGCTGCTGACCAAGGGTGCATCTCGCTGTTAGTCCTGCTAGATCTTAGTGCCGCATTTGACACAATTGACCACAATATCCTCATAAATCGCTTAAACTCTACAGGTGTCCAGGGAACGGCTTTACAATGGTTCAAGTCATACTTAACTAATCGTTACCAGTTTGTGAATATTAATGGACAACCTTCACAAGTCAGGCCAGTTAAGTATGGGGTGCCTCAAGGATCAGTTTTAGGACCTTTGCTGTTTACAATATACATGCTGCCCCTGGGAGACATTATTAGAAGACACGGGATCAGCTTTCACTGTTATGCTGATGATACTCAATTATATATTTCTACTAAACCTGACGAGACGTCTAAACTATCAAAACTAACTGAGTGTATTAAAGATGTTAAAAACTGGATGACCAACAACTTCCTTCTCTTAAACTCAGACAAAACTGAACTTTTACTTATAGGACCTAAATCCTGTACACAGCAGATCGCACAACTCGACCTGCAACTAGAGGGATGCAGAGTTAGCATTAGCTCTACTGTTAAAGATCTGGGTGTCATATTAGACAGCAATTTAACTTTCGAAAGCCATATCTCCCATATCACAAAAACTGCATTCTTTCATCTGAGAAATATTGCTAAGCTACGAAGTATGCTATCCATCTCAGATGCAGAAAAGCTAGTTCATGCTTTTATGACTTCCAGGCTGGATTACTGTAATGCTCTGCTCGCTGGTTGCCCAGCCTCCTCTATTAACAAACTTCAGCTAGTACAAAATGCAGCCGCCAGAGTTCTTACCAGGTCTAGAAAATATGATCATATCACCCCAATTTTATCCTCGTTACACTGGCTGCCTGTTAAGTTTCGTATTGAGTTCAAAATATTACTTCTTACATATAAAGCATTAAATAATCTAGCTCCTGTTTATCTAACCAACCTTCTGTCTCGCTACAATCCAACCCGCTCTCTAAGATCTCAAAACTCAGGGCTTCTAGTAGTACCCAGAATAGCAAAATCAAATAAAGGGGGTCGAGCCTTCTCATTTATGGCTCCTTAACTCTGGAATAGCCTTCCTGACAATGTCCGGGGCTCAGACTCACTCTCACAGTTCAAAACTAGATTAAAGACCTATCTTTTTAGTAAAGCATACACTCAATACATCACTTAGCGGTATGATGCACGAATGTGCTCCACGCATCCCCTTTATATACACTATGAACTGCAGCTACGCTAATTATTTTCTTTGTTCTCTATTCCAACTGGGGATACTCTTCCCGAGGCCCCCAGAGACTATGCAGCGCCACGGATGCGATCCAAGACCCGTGACGAGACGATCCCAAGGCTCCTTAACCCTGGACCAGGCTGTATCCTGAGCAGCTGCTTGGCGGAGTAGCAAGCAAGAGACGGATTCCCGTGACCCTCCAAGGACAGACGAGTCTCGAGTTCTCCAGCCTCCAGCGACTAGACTGCAGCTAGAGCTGCGCACCGATGGATTACTCTTCAGTGTTTGGACTCTAAGTAGTGAATATTAAACAACACTGAACTGACCTGAACTCAGCTATATACTAGCTAATAATTTAATAGCTAATAACTAAACTGACATTTTCAATTTACTATAACCTTCTATGTGAAGCTGCTTTGACACAATCCACATTGTAAAAGCGCTATACAAATAAAGGTGAATTGAATTGAATTGAATAAAAGAGTCGACTCATCGTTCTTCAAATGATTCGTTGTTATAACCAGTCTTTAGCTGTTTCGGCATGACGTCAACGCGAAACATAAGCCCCGCCCACTAGCTGCGCGCGCAGACCCCGGGAAAGTTGAAACCCCCCGGCCCCGCCCACAGAAAGGAAGAGAAAGTGGAAGATGACAGGCACTGTATCGCATTCAGGTTAAATCATGTTACATCGTGGACGCAGCGCACTGAAGTGTGAGGGGAAAGTTGTGCTCTTTTCCCTTCCTAAAGATAAAGCTGTGAGAGTCCGTGCGTGAGGCATTTTTGCAAAAATAAACCTCAGCATTAGCCCAGGTTTGTGCTGTGTTCCCTTTGAGGAGTGCTTCTAAAATCTACACTATTACAACGGGGGATTCGCCAGCCGTCGTTAACGAAAGGAGCATGGGGAGCACCGGGACGTTTCCCAGTGGCCTGACGGCTGATCTGGCCTGTCACCGTGAATCTGGCGTGCACCCTCTATCGAACCTCTCCTTCTTTCCCCATTTCAACGCAAGTGTGATTAAAACTGTTGCCTCGCTGTTTTCTCTAGCTTGCAAATTATGTATTTAATTGTGTTTTGAAAACGCGACCCGCGTCGCTTTGTTTACGGATTAAAATGCGTTTGTGAGCTCATATCCCTCTGCTGTTTGTCGTTGCTATGGCCAACATGGGCTGTTCCTACTCACGCGCGGCGGTCATGTGTCATAATGGGTCAGCTTTTGCTGCGGTGTGCATTAATACTGAATGTCTGTCGCTGTTTTTTTAGTTATGGTTAACAATAGAGTAATATGCTGGGAGATTGGGGAGGTTGAGTTCGGGAGTGAGCTGTCTTAACTCCTGTGAAGCGTGTTTCGGGTGCCGCAATCGGACCAATGTTGGCGACCCGGGGGTTTCACAGACCGTACCAAAATGCTGAGGACCGGGGGGTGGTTTTCCGGGAGACATAACAAATCGGGAGGGTGTCGTTAGATGGGTCTGAAATACGGGCTACTCCTGGGAAAAACGGGAGTGTTGGCAGGTATGCTCACGTATTCACTATGCCGTGATGGGCATTCTCTCGCGCTGGGCGCTGTCGACCAATCGCAACAGACTGGGTCATCGACTTATCTGTCCAATCAGCGCAGTTTAGCATCGCGCTAAAGAGTTGTTCGGGAACAAATGAATCGCTGAACGATTCATATGGGAGTCGCTGGAATAATGAGGTAAAAATAAATGCAGATTATAAGACAATGAATGTGTTTTTTGACCTTGCATGCATATCAGCCTGTTGATGAAGACCCCCAAAACCAAAATATGACCTTTTTTAATGTACAATATGGGCTCTTTAAAAACAAACCCCAGACTGAAGCAAAGTTTTTAAAAAAAATCATTGTTCTCTAATGATAAGTTTGTGTTTGATCGAGATCGTTACAATAATTAAAAAAAAAAATTTTGGCTTAAAAGTGTGCATTTAATTATAGCTGCTTTGAGAGCACTCAACTCATAAATTATCACACACTGTTCCCCCCTACAGAAAAGTACATTTAGGTGCAAGTGCATGCTTTTTAATGTAAAAGTATCGGCATTGGTATCGATATCGGCAATACTGGCCCTGTATTTACTTGGTATCGGATCGATACTAAATTTTGCAGTATCGCCCAGCCCTACTATCAACCCAGTTCACTTCTGTTTTTGCCTCCTGCTGTTCCTGATTGGCTGGTTCACCTCCACTTGATGCAACCAATCCTGACACTGCCTTATGCCTATTGGTTCCTCAGTAACCACTTGGTCCCGCTCTCAGCCAATTAGATCACTCCAGTTCAATATATATTTTTCTGTCTGCCAGCAGTTTAGGAGTCTTTGTTGGCTTGATTTTTTGTTGGTTCCTGTGCTTGTTTGCTTGCTCGATTCTGTGTTTATATCCCCATATTGTTTAGTTTTGTTGTGATTATATTGTCTGTCTTCCCCTTTCTTTACACTGTATTGTCATTT
>CAIGQQ010028541.1:7411-34471 GCA_903798035.1 Danio albolineatus | reverse complement strand
GTGTGTGTGTGTGTGTGTGTGTGTGTGTGTGTGTGTGTGTGTGTGTGAGAGAGAGTGTGTGTATGAGAGTGTGAACGCACGCGTGTGTGTGAGAGAGTGTGTGTGTGTGTGTGTGTGAACGCATGTGTGTGTGTGCGTGAGTGTGTGTGTGTGTGTGTGTGTAGTCCTACATTTGTGTAGTCCTGCTGTAATCCTCGCTTGTCCTCCATGATCCAGACTGTAAACACACACAGATGGAGAGAATGAGCTGTTTAGTTTCACCTTCAGCTAATAAGCTAAAGCTAGCACTGAGCTGCTCAGCTACACGCTCCAAACTCTTCAGCTAAAACACACAACACTTGTTGGTTCCACGCGGGATGCACAATGAATCTAACACAGTGCGTTGTTTTCCTCTGATGTTGGTGAAGCGAGCGCAGATACTGCTCATGTTGATGAAGACACCCTGCTGCAACATTCATTTATTACAGTGATCACACTTAGCTTCGCCATCGTTCTTCACCACATGCAGCCTCTGAGCACATGTTGCAGTCCGTCTCTAAACTATGCTCAGATTATTAAAGCTGCTCGCCAGCGTCCAAGTTCCTGACAGATGACCAAGTGAAAAATACACACGTGTGCACAGGAATCCAGAAGAGGAATCCAGATGTTCATTTCAGAACAAGAGTCTGAACATAAATCTAAGTGTCTGATCCAGAATCTGAATCCATGTTCAATCCCCAACCCTATTCCTGACCTGATATTGGAGGATTCTTCAGCAGAAGTGTATGAAGAAGTTTCTCTGCTCAGCTCAAATGCTGAAACTGTACAGTGTGTCCCGCTTCATGGCAGAACTGACCCAATACACTCCAACATTTACAGAGGAGATTCATTTCAGACTCAATGATTTGCTCTTCATAGACATGACTGTAATACTCTACAAGCTGTATCTTCTGTCTGTCCTCACCCCATGACACTCACAGAAAACTGAACATCAGAAAAGACCTTTAGTGTGTTTTTAAAGCCGTTCAGTGGAAAAGCACGGAGATGATCACGTGACCAGGAGCAAGATGGACGCTTGAGACTTCGGTCGCTGCCAAACCACGGTTAACCACGTCAGTTAATCTGTATCTCAAATACGCCTAAACCTTCTCGCATCAATGATTTTCCTATATTTTTGTCGTCGAGCTCTTCCACCGGGAAAAAGAAAGCGACAGCTCGGACGACCGTGTGCTCCACTGATGAACAAGACGAAACTGCCCGCCCGGAGGCCATCCGCATGACAACCATGGATCAGATCTTGATTGAAATGAAATCTGTTGCCCCCCGTGTAAATAACATGGGTGAATCTGTCGGAGCTCGTTTGAACACAACAGACAGTGCTTTGATTGACATTAGGACATCTGTCGCGTCGCTTGAGCTTTCTCTCTCCAATTTATCCAATCGGACAGCAGAATTGGAAAAGCGATTGGATGAAGCCCAATCTCAGATTTCAACCACCGAGGACAGTCGCAATAACCATGAAGCTCAAATATCAGCTATGAGCTATAGACCTGGAGAACCGCGGACGTCGGAAGAATTTAAAGATCGTCAATCTCCAGGAGAGAGCTGAAGGCTCCACTTCACTCGCAGACTTTCTACAAACTTCCATTCCACCTTTAGTCGGCTTACCTGCTGCCTTCGCTCATCTGGAGATTGAACACGCCCATCGCGCGCTGGTCAACTTATACGATACGGAAGATATATGGAGTCACTTCAACTGACCCTCTAGTCATAAATAGTACTTTTAAGGAATTTTATAAATCGTTATATAGCTCTTAATCAAAAGCGACAGACTCTGACATTGCTGCCTTTTTAAGTAATACTACATTACCTTCATGCTCTGAGGAAGACCGTTCTACCCTAAATGCCCCATTTTCAGTAGAGGAGGTTTGGGCTGCAATACAGTCAATGCCGGATGGGAAATGCCCTGGTCCAGATGGTTTCCCATTGGAGTTTTTCAAAAAGTTCTGGCCTAACGTTCATGCAATTTTTATGCCTGTGATCAATAATATCTAGAAAGATGAAATCCCTCCATCATGGAGACATGCTTCAATCAGTTTACTTCTTAAAAAAGATAAAAACACTCTAGTTTGCTCGTCATATAGGCCTATCAGTCTCCTTAATGTAGACTATAAGATAATAGCAAACGTTTTAGCTCACAGACTGGAATCTATCCTTCCTAAGGTTCTAAATCCTGATCAAGCAAGCTTTGTGAAATCCAGGCATGGATCGGATAATGTAGGTCGCGCTCTTAATGCTATCCATTATTTTCATATGCAGAAAAAGACATCAATGATACTATCTCTGGACGCCGAAAAGGCTTTTGACCGTGTAGAGTGGCCTTTCTTGGTTTTAGTTTTGGAAAAATTTGGACTAAGTTCTAATTTTATTCATGTTATTAAGCATCTCTATGCAGATTCTGTTGCCTCTGTCAACACAAATGGTTTGATGTCTGAAGGTTTTCCAGTATGCAGAGGTTGCAGACAGGGTTTTCCCCATCACCCTTGTTGTTCACGTTATTTATTGAACCTCTGGCAGAGTCTATCAGGACTAATCCTGATATATCTGGAATTATAATTAAGGGGAAAAAACACGTCATCTCCCTGTATGCAGATGACATCCTCTTATATTTAGAGAATTTACAGACCTCTACTCCTGCAGTTCTGGTTTCCTTGGCTTTGTTCTTCACCGTGTCAGGCTACAAAGTTAACATTGAAAAGTCTGTTTCTATGTCTTTAACTACCTTCACAATCCACCCATACAATTCCCCTTTGAGGTTTCTAAAAAGGTTTTAAATACTTGGCCATTTTCCTCACTCCTGATTTAAATAATCAGTTTGAAGCTAATTTTTCTCCTTTATTAAAAAAATGTAAAAAGATTTAGAGAAGTGGACCCCCTTGCCAATTTCCCTTCTCGGGAGGGTTAATGTCATCAAAATGAACATACTTCCTCGACTAAATTATCTCTTTCAAAATCTTCCATGCTATTTAGCTCCTTCATTTTTTAAAACATTGAGTTCTTGCATATGTCGTTATATTTGGAACAATAAGCAACAGAGAGTCGGTCTTTCTAAACGTTGTAAACCAAAAGATCTTGGGGGTCTCTCCTTACCTTATCTCCAGCTTTATTATTGGGCTGCTCAACTCAAAATCATAACAAGCTGGGTTATGAATAGACAGGACGCTCTGTGGATTGACTTTGAATCTTTACTTTGCCATCCGAGAAGATTAGATTCCCTGTGGTCTATCAATAATATAAATCATATAAATTATCTTACTGACAATGTGATTGTCTATAATACATTACTAGTTTGGAATGATGTGAAAAAACATTTGAATATCCCCCAAATTACATCCATTTCCCTTTGGCTTTGAACCCAGATTTCCCCATTCAGATTAGGAGTATTGGATTGCGGGACTGGAGCTCTAAAGGTTTGTCTGACTTTTCAGATATGTTTAACTCTAAAACTGTGAAATCATTTGAACAAATTAGAACAGAGTTTGAGATTCCCTCTGAAGACTTTTTAAATATCTTCAAATTCGGCATTTTATAGAGTCCCTATTAAAGCAAAGCCAATTTCATTTTAAATGATCAAATCTGGAAGAAACCATGCTGTCAGTTAATTCTATTGAAGGGCTTATTTCTAAATTCTATACTTTATTAGTTTACTCTGATTCCTCTGTTTATGATTCCTTGAAACCAATATGGGAACAGGACCTAGGAATTATGTTTAATCCTGAAAACTGGTCCAAGATCTGTGATGGTGTTTTTCCAAAATGTACCTCAATTTCTATACATGAACAAAATTTTAAGTTTTTCCACAGAATGTATTTTACACCTGTTCGTCTGCGTAAAATGTTTCCATCCTGTTCCGACCTCTGTTTTAAGTGCAAAACTTGTAAGGGCACATTTTTTTCATGTATTTTGGTCTTGTGTTCACATCCAACCATTTTGGAGAGGGGTTCATTCTGCAATCCAGGAGATAATTGGAAAACATTTTATTTTTTTCCCCTGACATTTTTTGCTGAACGACATTCCTGAAGACCTTTCTGACTCAGAGCTCAAACCTCTGTTTACAGTTATTACATTTCTGGCTAAGAAATGCATATTACTAAAATGGTCTACTTCTCAAATTCTAACTATTTCCATGTGGATTTCTCAGTTGTCAGTGTTTCTTCCTTTGGAAAAATTAACTTATTACCTCAACAACAAACAGGACAAATTCAGGAGACTTTGGGAACCTGTTCAATCCTTTCTACATAAACTCTGATTTTTTTAATAGATTGCTGGCTTCTTTATTTAGTTATTTTTATTTTATTTAATTTTTTATTATTATTTATAATTAATTAATTATTTTTAAACATACATCTGTAAATTTGTATTAAATTTGCAGCACTTGGGGACGGTTTGTTTGTACTGTTTAATAATCCTTAATAAAAAAAAAGTGTAAAAGCACAAGGGCAGTGATGCTCCACATACTTGAGTTTGTCCAGTGTGTAGTTTGGATCCTCCAGTTTTCCAGAGAGCAGCTTGACTCCTGAATCTCCTGGATGATTGTAGCTCAGATCCAGCTCTCTCAGGTGTGAGGGGTTTGAACTCAGAGCTGAAGACAGAAAACCACAGCCTTCCTCTGTCACCATACAGCCAGACAATCTACAAACACAGCAATGGTCCACGTCACACAGTTGGACAATCACACATCTCTTTGTGTTATGAAGATGCTGACTGCTGTTTCAGCTCATGTGAACAGCAGTGATGAACACTGTAAGAATTGACTATATCTCTCCATGATAATAAACCCTGAAAATTGTTATGGAATTCCACGAGAAAAGACCACGAGAATGGTCAGACATTAAAACAATGAACTGGCTAATCTGAGAAGATCAGAAGACCAGCTGTTCAACTGTTCTATTAAAATCATCCTGAGCTTATCTTCCTGACTGTATGTCTTTGCTCCATCAGAGTAGACCATTTACATGTCACATAAAATGTTCAAGGTTTTAATATGGTGTATCTTGTAGCTTTATATTCATGTTTGGTATCATTTTAAATGTCTCTGTGTGATTGGTAAAGTGGTCTTAAGGTCATTGTAATATTTCCCTGGTATTTGTTGAATTTGGTTTTGACTTTGATGAAATCTCTGCCAGATGCTCCCCCTCCAAAGATGATTAACACATCAATACACTAGGCAAGGGTCACTGTGACGCACTGTTGGGTATTTAAGGTTAAGATTTTGTACAGATCGGGGGATTCTGTAACCAGAAGACCCCGTTGCAACGTACAAGTTTCTGGGCTCTGTCCCAGAGCTTGTATGTTGCAATGTCTTTCTACGTGGTCAGGTATTAATCTTAAGCTCTGTTGTACAATCTGAATTGGCTTATCGTGTATAATTATGTGAATTGGAATGAAAAATTTTGCCTGACCAATAAATGTACAATTCTTGTTTTAACTCTCATATTTCCTGACAATCACTGACTTAATATGATATAATCTAGTGGCTAAATCAAACTCTCTTTAGGTATGAGCATTCAAATTATAATAAATTGGAGTCAGATTAAATTCGAAGTTGGAAACGAATTAAAATAAGTTTTCATAAGTAAAAATATTTCTTTTCACATGTGCTAAAAGGCTTACATGCATTTAACTTCACCCATACTGTTAGCTTCGTCGTTGGGCTAATACATGGACTCAACACACACATCCTGATGACCTCTCCCTATTGATCAACCCCTGAGATCACATGAAGCTGTAAAGTCTGCTGTGAGGAATACAACACACTTGACCACAGAAGGACATCTTTAAGTAATGTATAAACAAAGCGTTCATCATAGGGTTGGGCGATGTAGACCAATTTGGCATCGTACAATGTGTAATGTAAAAACATCACGATGGATGATGGCATCGTTCTCATAGGCGGTGGTGAATAAATTATTTAGGAATATTTAATTAATTCAAAACAAAATTAATTATTTACAGTCAACTGTTTCAACTAGCTGACCCACATGGTCTTTGATTACCCATAACCAAATCATAAATAAATACTGTTCCCGTGGGACTCTGGCATGAATAGGCAGAGTGATCTGTGTCGTTATAATGGCGTCCACAAACTTGGTTGGTAAAAATGTGCACAACCAACAGGAACCAACCAACAGTATCTGAGGTTTACGCTAACATTACTGAGAACAAGCGTGAAAGTGAAAGACTGAAGCACTGTACTGACGCTGAGACACGTTACCTGATAGATTTAAAAGACTGAAGAGTCATTAGAAACAAGATGAACTAAATATCACATTTAACAACGTGCTCCAGCAGAACATTCTTGATGAGCTGTCCAAAGTGCTCTGCTGACAGTGTGTGTGTGGTCATGTAATGTGCGTTTTCAGAGGATAGAGGGCTGTTCAGAAATGCTAGATGAATCGTCATTGTGGATGTGGATCATTTTTGTTCTAAAATGCCATGTTAAAACTAAGACGTGTTAGTGTAAACGGGGTCTAAGTGTGTGCTTTTCGCGAGGGCTTTTTTGCAACGGAGGCAGGGTAGAGGATCGGTAATGCCTCTCAGCATCGTGATACCTATCGGCCATCTGCGATGGACAATGGCATCTTCTAACGACCTAACCCTAGTGCATCATGTAAACAGCAGTCAGTAAGAGAGAATAAATATTCAAAGATGCAAAGTGTGTAAATTGGAGTGATCAGGAGATGTTAGATGACATGATTTGCTCCTTGTTTTCATTCATTTGTACTTTTGTCTTTGTCCTCTTGAAACTAATGACCTACATGGCGACATTTTATATACCTGAAAACATGAGGAAGAGTTCATTTAGTTCATTTGGCCATTTTTATCCGTTTCCCAGTACTGGGTTGTGACTGGAAGGGCATCCGCTGGGTAAAACATGCGCTGGAATAGTTGCTGTTCTTCTAATCAGCAACGTGACAACACAAATATGCTAACAAGAGCGTTAAACAGGGGTTTAGGATGTACAGTTAATGAATCATCTGGTAATCAATACTCTGGATTATTTGTTAACTACAGGTAGAGTATGAGCAGTGTGAGACAAGCTTACTGATAAACCATATTTCCTGTTATCCTGGGTTTAGTATCACCCAGGGTTAACATGTTCAAGCATGACAAGCCCTAATGTGAAATAATGTGGGCTAATATGAAATATTTTAGTAGTTATTGATGAGATGAAACATATTTACCTCAGTGTCTCCAGTTTACAGTTTGGACTCTTCAGTCCAAGAAGACGCTTCACTCCTGAATCCTGCAGGTCATTGTTACTCAGGTCCATCTCTCTCAGGACACAGTTTGAGGATTGTAGAGCTGAAGACAAACTCTCACAGGACTGAGCTGTGAGATTACACATGGCCAATCTGAGAGAGAAGAACATAAATCACTTTTACAGTGTAATTTTTAGTCATTTATCTGATGTAAATAATAATTATAATCAATCAATCAATCAATCAGGTGCTTGAACTCAAACCTCAGGACCTCCACTTTACAGTGTAGACTCTTCAGTCCATCAGAGAGAAGCTTCACTCCTGAATCCTGCAGGTCATTGATACTCAGGTTCAGCTCTCTCAGGACACAGTTTGAGGATTGTAGAGCAGAAGACAAACTCTCACAGGACTGAACAGTGAGATTACAGCCCTGTAGCCTGTGAAGAGGACAAACACAATATTTATGTGTTCATCTAGTATGTTTAATAGTTTGAAGGACATATAACTGTAGTGGGTGGTATAACTTTACTAATTACTGAGCACATTGTGTTGTTTTAGCTTTAAATAGTATTAATGTCTATAAAACACAATTAAATTGCCTCCATCAAATGTCTGAATAGACCAAGAAATATTTTTATCAAATAAAGAGAAGATCATGCAAAAAGGTCCAGAGATGAAAGACAAAAAATCACATGAACAAAACTAAATAATAATTTCCTTTAGCACATTTAAAGTTGCATATCAAGGAACACAGTAAAAGCAAACAGAGATACAGACATAATAGAAATATAGAAAATAAATGTATTTATCAATGCCAGTGATAAGAACTGCTTCACCCTTGAATGCAAAATTTAAGGACACACTATAGCGCTGTGCTCCAGCTGTTTATCCTGATCCACAAGATCTGCTGTGGTTTACTGTCCAGTAGTCTCTGCCTTGGCTTTGCCCTCCTCCCTGTCCATTAGCCTGTCAGTTTCTCCCTCACCATCTGTCCTGTACCCTGTAATGGTTTCATTAATCTGCCTCTCACCCATCACCCTTGTCCACTGTAGCACCTCCAGCTGCTGAACTCACTCTAGTTTAGTGTTTTCCTCTGAGGATCATCTGCAATCCGGACGGACTCTTAAACATGCACAAAATGCATGGTAATGCTTACGTTTCATCACCTGTAGTTCTGATCAGCAGGAATGATTCCAAGAAACAACAGCATGCAGATGAGCGCAAGGGTCCAGTATTCAAAATGCATCCCAGTTTTTCATCCAAAACAAAGGAAGAATTAGGAAAAAACTAAAAATATGTTTAGGCTCTGATAACGCATGATGTCTATTTTAAATAAGATAGTGATTATACACCGCATTCCAATTATATAAAACTCTGCTATTCTCATAGTTTAGACTCTTCCGGACAAAATGCCATCAGCCAGGTGTCCATCTTCGCTCCTCATGCTTACGCTGAATAATGCCAGCCAATGTCTAGCCAGCAATGTTTTGATGTATGGATGAAGTAGCCAATCAACTGACCTTTACAGGCATACACAGTTTACGTAATTTGCGCACATTGTTTTGGATGAAAGCCTTGCGTATTCACCGTGCGTTTTCGCCTATGCGCACGTAGCGAATGTACTGGTTATGTGTTATTGCAGCAAGTTCCAGATCAGCGCATGGATCAGTCTCCAAAGCTTACATCTGAGCCTCTCTATCAAATAAAGTCGACATCAAAACAGTTTCATACTGTCCTGGAGCATGAAAGGCAAGGAATGGACGTGGAAACATGGATCAGCAGCCCGGAATAGTTGCTAATCCAGCCATAGATTCAGAAGCTTTGATTACATACGCTATCCATGTTTAGATCGGTAAGTTTCACCACCGTTCTCTTGAATGTTTGTATATTTTATCACGTATTTGACATTTGTTGTTTAATGTTCGCTGTTTTGATCATTTGATCATCGTCATGATGATGGCAGAGGTAAACAATGAGCACACGCGTGTGAATCTGCAGACCGCTGAACTGTAATAGAGAATTCATACTATATCAGTCATTTAGACACAAAATTAATGGAAGGAAATGATTACAGGTGAAGATGAGTAAACATAGTACAAACCATTTATCATGCTGAGCATTATGAGCATCAGGTATTTGGCAAACAGTCATGAGAAATAGTAATATGAAGGAATATATGTGCTTCAGATTGTTGTAGGTTTCTGATATTACACTGAAATCCTCTTTTACTTTTGTTGTTTTTCTCTGTCAGATTTCAAATTTTATTGAATATACTTTTTATTCTGCTTACATTCTTCCCATGGTGCAGTTGGAGCAAATGGGTGCCTGAAGGGCAGGAGGCAGTGCACTGTAGGCAAGTTCTCATCCAAAACACACACACAGACGGTCTTACAATTTTGATTTGTTCTGCTCACAAACTTTTAGTCTCTACCTTTCCTGTCTTTCAGTGGCTTTGGGTTGCAGATAATTAGAGAATAAACCTCCTCAGTGGCTGTCTTGACTGTCCTTCTGCACTGTAAATACTTTAAATATAAAAATATGTTTTACAATTTGATTTACATTATAATTTGCACTTTAGTGTTTTAGGTTTGTTTGAATGAAAAGCTGTAATTTACAATTAAAATAAATGTTTTGGGTTTTTTTTGCAATTTTTGTGAGATATTAATTTTTGATGCATTGGTTTTGTTATCAAAATATTTAGAAATAAAGACATTGATAATGCAAATACGTCATTTTGAACGTTTCATACGTTTCATTTTTATTCCCAAAAAGTCCAGGCGTTTTTTTTTTGTTTTTTTTTTTAATAAAATGTCAATCGGAGACTCCAAATGGACACCAAATGAGGAAATGCCACAAATGTTGATCTAAAATACTTTTTTCATGAGTGGTTTTGTAGGCAGAACTGTTTTGAATAGATATGCATATATGCATTATGTAATATTGACTCATATAGTCATTTGGTTACCAGGTGTCCATTTGGAGTTTCCAAATGGCTTTTAGAAAAGATGCCTAGACTTTTTCTTAAATAAAAGCTTACAGAAGCTACATATTTGGCAGTATCATCATGAAATTTGAATCAAAACCTAGTGAGACATTCAGCTTTATCTTTCTGGTGTTTCCATGCCATTATCCTGATAGTCACATCCATTTTTCCTCTAATGAATTTCATTGAAACTAATCACAATTCACTTTTACCTATATTTTACCATGTTTTACTCTGTTTCTTTACTACTTTGAGTTATTTTGACTTGGGTATCAAACTATCCAATGTCTAGTTTCAAACAAAACCAGACTTGTGAACATAGACCAAAGGGTTCAAAGAGATATAGTCCCTCCAGTGTGTCCTGGGTCTTCCCCGAGGCCTCCTCCCGGTGGAACATGCCTGGAACACCTCCCTAGGTAGGTGTCCAGGAGGCAACTGAAACAGACGCCCGAGCCACCTCAGCTGACTTCTCTCAATGTAGAGGAGCAGCAGCTCTACTCTGAGCTCCTCCCGGGTGTCAGAGTTCCTCACCCTATCTATAAAGGTGCACCCTGCCACCCTGTGAATTAACTCATTTTGGCTGCTTGTATCCGCGATCTTGTCCTTTCGGTCATGACACAAAGCTCACGACCATTCACATGACATACTGTATTATTTAAATTCAGGGAATGGCTACTTCTTAGATGAAAGAAAGACTTTGACTTACAGAGCTCTTTTGGAGGATTTGATGACTGCTGATAGTCTGATGAGACACTCGTCTGATCTCTGGAATTTCTGAAGCTCAAACTCCTCCAGCTCCTCCTCTGAGGTCAACAACACAAAGACCAGAGCAGACCACTGGGCAGGTGAAAGGTCAGCAGATGACAGACTTCCTCTACTAAGGTGAGACTGAATCTCTTTCAGCAGAGTTTGATCATTCAGTTCATTCAGACAGTAGAACAGATTGATGGATCTCTCTGGAAACAGATTTCCTTCAAGTTTCTGCTTGATGTATGTGATTATCTCCTTTTTGCTCTGGTCTCTGTCATCCTGCTGTGTCAACAGGCCTCGTAAAAGTTGTCGATTGGACTGGAGTGACAGACCGAGAAGGAAGCGAAGGTAAAGGTCCAGATGTCCATTGTCACTTTCCAGAGCCTTGTCCACTGCAGTCTTCAGTAAATCAATCATGGACTCATTTCTGCTTTTTTCTGCTTGTGTTATGTTGATGTCTAGATACAGATGTTGATAAAGAGCTGCAATGAACTCCTGAATGCTCAAGTGAAGAAAGCAGTACATGGTATGAAGAACAAATCCTGTCTCCTTCTTAAAGATCTGGGTACACATGCCCGAGTACACCGATGCCTGATAGACGTCAATGCCACAGTCTTTCAGATCGCTCTCATAGAAGATCACATTGTTTCTTTCCAGCTGCTGGAAGGCCAGTTTCCCCAGTGAAAGGATGAGGTTTGGATCCCAGGAGACATCTGGTGTGTTTTCTTCATCATACTTTCTTCTGCTCTGGTGGATCTGAAAGCGGAGAAAGTGTGTGTACATCTGTGTCAGAGTCCTGGGAGATTCCTGCAGTGTTTCAGCATTAGCCCTGTGTTTCAGTTCAGTATTTCTGTTCTCCTTCAAAATGTTCTGGAGAACAGTGGCTGAAATCCAGCAGAAGACTGGGATGTGGCACATAATAAAGAGACTCTTTGACTGTTTAATGTGATCAATGATTTCTCCGGCCTGATTCTGATCTGTGAGTCTCTTTCTGAAGTACTCCTCCTTTTGGGCATCACTGAATCCTCGTATCTCTGTCAGCCGGTCGATACAGTCTGCAGGAATCTTACTGGCAGCTGCTGGTCTGCTGGTGATCCAGATGAGAGCAGAAGGAAGCAGATTTCCCTTGATGAGGTTCGTCAGGAGAACATCTAGAGAGACTGATGATGATAAATCACGACACGTCTCATTACCAGCAAAGTTCAGAGGAAGACGACATTCATCCAATCCATCAAGGATGAACAGGACTTTGAATCGTGTCCTTCTTTTAAGGTTCAGTTCTTCAGTTTCTGGGAAAAACTGAGTAATGAGGTATTTTAGACTTTGTCTTTCTTTCTCCCTTAAGTTCATCTCTCTGAATGGAAGAGGAAATATGAAACTGATGTCTTGATTTTCTCTTCCAAACTTTTGCACAGAGACTGATTTCCCGATGCCTGCAACTCCTTTTGTCAGGACAGTTCTGATCTGATCGTCTTGTTCAGCTGCTTCAAACAAATGTTTGCATTGAACCTGTATCTCTAGTGACTGATGACGTCTGGAAGCAGCTTCAATCTGTCTTATCTCATGTTCAGTGTTGACCTGTTCACTCGCACCCTGAGTGATATAGAGATCTGTGTAGATGTTATTCAGAAGTGTGGAGTCTCCTTGCCGAGCAACTCCTTCAAACACAGTTTGATATTTCTTCTTCAGGCTACATTTAAGCTGATTAATGAAGAACAGCTCATCTAAACACAGGAGCAAAGAAACAGAGAGATTTAGTCTTGACTTTTCCAGCTATATTTGTAAGAGTCAGTCTGACTGATGGCCATGAGTCTTCTTACCCTCGAGACTATCAGCAGCTTGATCTTGCTTCATCTCTCTCAGGAAGAAGAGTGTGAGATCAAGAGCTGCTTCTGTGATTCTGCTTCTGTTCTCATTAAACTCCTTTACAAACTCTTGTTTGTTTTCTTCTTGTAAGATTTTCTTAAACTTTACCAGTTCATTCTTCAGAAATCTGATCATTTTGTTCTCAAGATTCTATGATTGAAGAAAAGAGAAAAACAATATTTAATTAAAACATTCATCAACATGTATATAGTCCACAAACTACTCAATAAAGACAAAAACATTATAATATGAGTCTGTTGAATGCTTGATTTTGATTGGCTGATAAACTTTCTAAGGCGTTGTTATTTTCAGATAAACACACAGCTAAAGCAGATTTGGCAGATTTTGAGCACATAACAGTTTCATATCACTATCCTGAATGATTCCAGTTATTTCACAGTCATAAATCACATCAAAACACAACAGAAAGCTTTGGATACGTAGGAAACTAGTTTTACACACAGGAGGACAAAAAACCTGACAAATGTCTGAAATACAACATGGTGGCTTTAGCTGTGCATCCCAGCAAACATATTTAGATTATTACATTTATATTTAAAAGAAGTCTAATAGATGTTGAACAATAGCCCAAAACTAGACTAGTCATCAAATATGCAGGAACGTGAAGTCTGTCTAATCTGTGTATTTGATGACTAGTCTAGTTTTAGACTATAGTTAGATGTCTATTAGATTTTCCCTGACAGCTTAAACTTAGCCTTCTTTTAGTCCAGCTATCATTGTTTAGATAAAAAGTGCAGAATAACTGACTTCAGTCTATTGAATTTTTATAAAATAATACACACCGAGCCAGCAAAGACATGTGGTGCCTAGATGAGGGAATCACAGGTGTGAACTATTTTCGAATAATTCAATGAACTGCAGTCAATTATTCCTCACTTGACAAATACTTTAATTCTTAAAATCTTTTACAATTACAAATGAAAAGTGTTGCAAAAGCAGGATCTTTTTCAACCGTTTTGTGTGTTATATTTACAATTTTAAATATGAATGAAAATGAGTTTTTCCTACCTTGAAGGTCCACTGGAGATTGTCTGTGAAACTCTTGTGTCTCCTGTGAGTCTCGTCTCCTGAATCTGCTAACTCATATTCATCACTGTTAACAGATAAAACTACTGTAGTAATACATTTAGAGGCAAACAGATACAGATATGTCTTACAAACACTGAAAATAATGAATGTTCTGTAGTGCTGCTCATAATAAGGAGACAATCGAGACTGTGGATGGATTGGTCCGATCGGACCACTGCTGTGTCATGTATTACATTTTTTCCAATGCTTCATCTGTATTTAGATATACTTGCATAATAGTTGGGTTATAAACATCTTCAAAACATGTTTTACGTTACACAAATCATAGAAATAATATTTGAAAGGCATGAAAGTGAGTAAAAGACAACATGAACAATCTATTTTTCAATACTGACACTGAATAAGAAACTTAATCTGCCACTAGGTGAGTCGCCAAAGTCATTGAGTCATTTGATTCATTCACACAACTGATTCATTCAGGAATGACTCTCTTTACTGTATTGTTGGTTCACAATAATATGTTTGAAACAGTCCATATGTGAGCAATAATGTAAAGCACAAAATACCTTTGGGCAGATGATGGTGTTTTCTCTCTGAGGCCTGGTGGATGACGCATTGACACGTCACTCTTCAGAGACACAGAGCTGAACACAGATGATCCTGATCTCACCCTGAAGACACAAACACACCAGAGGAATAAACTGCGGGAGAAACTTCAGTCTCCTTTAAAGGTGTAGTAAGACTGACTGAAGAGAAAATTAGTGGAAAGAAACATTTCACCCGTCACCAAACTAGCACAAAGTAATTCTTAGCTCAAGGTCTGGCTGATCAGGTCTGTTAAGCAGATTAGACTTACAGTGGGTACGGAAAGCATTCAGACCCACTCTTTGTTATATTGCAGCCATTTGCTAAAATCAGTTCAGTTCATTTGTCCTCAATGTCCACACAGCAGCCCACACTGACAGAAAAACACTGAACTCTTCACATTTATGCAGATTTAATAAAACAGTAAAACTGAAATATCACATGGTTCAGAGCCTTCGCTGCGACACTCATATACTGAACTCAGAAGCTGTCCATTGAAAGTGGGACCTGTAAGGGTACTGCATGGGTGCTAACTGGGCAATTCATGCCAAACCCATTTGGCCCCACCTGCCCAAAGGGGTTTAAAGTGGGTTCACACCCGGGATTTACATGGGGGCCAGCCGTGGATGCCCAGATGGGTTTTAAGTAGGGATGTGCGATAACACGATTTTTAATCATGGACGATCAATATTACTGCTCGATCCACTTTTTCAGAAGAATCGTTGTATCCCCATATATAGTGCAGTGTTTCCGCTACATTTATTCTTCCATGACAGGGCGCCACACCAAAATTCATCCCGCCACGGCTACATGACAGCTTCTCATTCAAAACATTCAGTCGTCTGTCGTTGTTGTTGTTTTAAAAGCAGGTTATAATCGCACCAAAACGTATTAAAAGGTGAGTGAATTATCACAGTGGGAGCTTTTCTGTAAGCGTAGCAGTGCTGTGCGTCATTTGTTTAACCATTTAAGATTACATGTTGTCTGACAGACGCTGAAAGGGCTGCGTGAGGCCAGCATACAGGCGCAGCTTTCAGTTAAGATGATCAGTTTCCATAAATATACTTTACAGATAAAGGTCTGTTCTGCATACAGTGACTTTCTCCTGCTGGAGTTTATAGCCGCTTCACTTTTCTTCAGGACGCATTAATGCCGCTCTATAGGTCTATTGGAGACATTCAGAAATATTCCTAGGAAATCTTATTAATGTTGGAGACGTGTTACATAAACGCACTAAATCACACTTCAGTAGCGTTTATTTGAGGGCGCAAGAAGTTGTGTGCATGAACAGAGGAAATCGGTGCGCAAGCAAAGAGACCCGCATGCTCGCGTTACATAAATGCGATATCGCCTGGTAATACTGCGCTCACGACATTAATAACGTCACAGGTAGTTGGTAGGTCTGTGTAAAACAGGGCTATTTCATTAGTTTGTCATTAGGGCCAGTTCATGAAGAGCATCACAAATGAGGGGCCGGAGAGAGATGACTTGTACTATAAGTGATGACTAGGGCCACACGGAATGTGCGTGTTTAGCCCATCATTGATTCTGTTTATTTACTGGTGTAAATGTGTGCAAATGTATATTTATTCAGTCTTCTATTTAATTTCAGTAATAATAATATGGACTAATATGAAAATATTCATGATTTATTTACAATACAGTTTGTAAAGTAATATTTTCTGTCTTTTAGTAGAGATTTTATACGAGAGGCTTGCTTTGTTTACCAATTAAAGTGGATCTTATTGGATTCACATTGTAAACATTAAATAAAAGTTAAAAAGGTATCACTTTTTATTTCATACATTAGGGTTTTAGTTACGATACTCCCAAAATAACTCTGCATATATCTGCAGATTTTTAACAATATACTCCGCAGAAATAGCAAAAAATGTCTGCAGATTCCGTCTGGCCCTAGTTATGACACAACAGCAGTATAAGAGCCCATATGTTGGATTTTTACTCCTGAAGACACCCACGTTGGCCTTTTCTACATTAAAATGTGAATATGTTGTATTCTGAAACTACATCACATCACTGCAGTGTACACTAGGGCTTTATTACAAACACATTCAAATGTTGTATTTTGAAGCACAACAGAATCAGTGTATTTCTCAAGTCGGCTTCTTCTACATTCACACTCACTCATATGTTGTTTTGAGCTGCATAACAATCAGGGATGCGAGGGTTATAGAGTTTGGTTGTATGATTATAGTCTGAAGAATAATCCTGGTTTCATGGTTATCACAATTATTCTGCATTTATTAAATTCAGAACACTACTAGTTTTGTTAACTTTGTAAAAAAAAAGCCATTTACATGTTTTGAAGGTGTTGCTGAGGATCTGTGTCTAATAAGTTCTCTTAGTTCAAAGATTTGTTAGATTTGTTAAACAAATGTTCATTTTGATGGTACAGTAATTTTAATGCAAGTCTTGTTGAGTGTTCTTTCTTTGCAGAATAGCACTTGTATTAAATCTTCACTTGATTAAAATATTCTTGAACATGCATGGTAAGAGTATTTTTATATGGCGACATTAGTTTGCAAAAAGTTTTTACAATTTTCAAAATAGTCTTTAAAAATCAACTTGAAAAAGAATCGGGATAAAAATCATGAATCGGGATTTCCCCAGAAAAAAACGTGATATGATATTTTTTCCATATCGCCCACCCCTATGTACCATTCTTAATCAGAGTGAGCAGATTCAGCCAAACTTCAGCATTACCACCACTGTGATATTGCTGAGGTCTTAATCTTATTATATATACAACTGTTTGGTTATTTGGCTATTTTCTGGAGCTTTCTTTAAAACAGTTTTATCTCAAATCAATATAGTTTGTACCTTTAATTATTTATGAGGTCAAGTTCAGTGTGTTTTTCATGGTTTCTAACATCACTTTTATTTAATCGCACACTTTGGACATTTTGCTGACTTTCGTGTAAGAGAGCTGTTTAATTAGTATTTTTTTGAAAACGTGGGTTCAATTATGCGTCTTTACTAATGGTCAAACGTGATTGTGTGGACATTTAGTTATAGAGTTACTTTTATTTTGTTCCTGTAATAAAACATCTTGACTGGACTGAGAGAATAAAGTGTAATAATGTCTGATCTTCTAGAAACACATGATCATATAAATGCTGCAGTATAACCGTGTGTGTAGAGATGATCTACCTGACAGCAGGTCGTGTGTGTTCACTCTTAAGATGTATTGGGTTATCCATAGAAGCGTCACTCTTCATAGACACACAGCTGGGCTCTGCTTCTGCTCTCTTCTGATGAACTGAACTAAAACAGAGGAGATTAAAGTTCAAACAAACACAGACCAAGGCTCATTTCTAGTAAAGAAAGCCGAACAGAAACGCAGCACTATTAGAGCAGATTAGAGCTGAAACTAATCATCAAAATCACTGAATGAAGTCCACAGTGTAGGTGTGGGAGGAGCTTAATCATTCAGACGTGTCAATCATCATCACATGGCAATATAAGCAGCAGTATAAACTGCACTGTGTCGGCTGACTGTTACTCCAGCATCTCCCCTTATCCTCCTCCTCATCACTCAGTCTTCAGAAGGTCACTATATTACTAAACCGCTGATTGGTTTGTCAATACCATCAATTGTGGCCTAAAGTCTTACCCAGAGATCTTCAAGCACTCTCCTGCAGAGCTCAGATACAACATCTAACACTTTAAACCCAACAGATTCACAACACAAATGACTTGATTCATTAATTATAGAAATACTCATCAGTTGCAGATATAAAAGAGATGATCTACCAGACAGCAGGTCGTGTGTGTTCACTCTTAAATTCTATTGGTGGATCCATAGACCAGTCACTCTTCATAGACACACAGCTGGGCTCTGCTTCTGCTCTCTTCTGATGAACTGAACTAAAACAGAGAAGATTAAAGTTCAGCGCTGCACACACTGGAGTCAACACACCTGATATTATTCAACAGTTCATCATTTAAAACACTCTTTAAACAGCACTTTATGATACTTTTCAGAATGATTGCACAAAAACTTTCTGGCTGTGTGTGTGTGTGAAATATCCTGACAGATTAAAAGCACAACTAACAGAGAGTAAATATAAGATCTAGTAAAAATAATCATGAGAAAAGTGTAGGCCTAATACCTGCATCCTGTAGACATATCCTGCTGTCCAGCAGTGTGTGTGTCCTCCATGATGGAGGGGCAGCAGAAACTCTAGAAGAAGCTGATGAACGATCACAGATCTCCAGTCATTGATCCGCCTTCATCATTCAGCTGAATGCAATAATAGATCAGCAGCTGAGACACTCAAATCCAGAAGCTCATCACGAAGAAACGAATGAAGAATCACAGCATCATCCGATTAATGCTAATAAACATCATCATACACACATTCACATTAAACTTACAGATTTTATGTGGAGGCATAAGACGAGGGTGCCCAATGTCACCGTTTTTATTTTTATTCGTTGCAGAAACCTTAAATCTTTACACTGTACATTGTTCCCAAATGAAAGGTATTGAATTAGGAGATACCACATGAACTATCAGCCAACTTGCAGATGACACCTGCTTATTCTTACAAAATAAAGATCAGGTCCTGGTTATTCAAGAGGCTTTAAGCTGCTCTCTGATGCATCAGGTCTATTAGTGAATCAATCCAAAAGTGGAATAATGGACATACACCAAACTGATGATCTAAGTATAGCGGGAATCAGAGCCGGCGCTGTACATTTGGGGGCCCTAAGCAGAATCATTTAGGGCCCTATCTTGCTCTAAATAGTAGGTCACACTTTATTTTGATGGTCCGTTTGTTGAGTTTAAGTTACATTGTGACTAATCCTCATTAGATTATAAGTAGACTGTTAAGTTGGGGTTAGGGTTGGGGTTGGGGTTGGGGTTAGGGTAAGTAAAGTCAGTTAAATGTCTGTTCAATGTCAGTATCAGCAGATATTAAGCAGACAGTCTACTAATACTCAAATGGACCATCGAAATAAAGTGTTATCCAATAGTGGAGTATTGCTATTGCAAACCAGCCCACAGTGATTCTATTGCTTACTAAACACAATCAATAAAACCGAAAAGCAAAGCTTGATTTCTTCAAGTGAACAACTGTCTGCATGATTTGGACATTTTAAAACAGCACTGTTTCTGTTAGCAGCTTCAAAAATGAAGGATTAAACTATCTTTAATATGGGGTCCAGAGATTCCTACTTTGCGTCCTTCTGGAGTGTTTAAAACATATTTTATTCATTTAGTAAACAGAATGAAGATCCTATAAAATATTCTAGTTTTTAATCAATTAATTAATTAATAAATTCCAAAAGCAAGAACCCTGCATTGAAATGACACGGAACAATAATTAGCCAAAAGTGAACATGCTTTACTTGGTCATAAAATATACATTTTTAACACATTAAAAATAAATAAATAAATAAACAATAATAAAACTAGTAACATTAATGCAAATATTGATCCATAAATAATAAAATCAAAAGGCAAATAATATAAATATGACAAATATGAATATAGAAACATGTAAGAAAAAGGGCAGCAAATAGCGGGTTAATGTAATGAACACCCAAACACACATGTATTATTCCCTTCGTTCTCCTTTGCTGCTCCTTACATTTGAGATGCAGGGTCCAGAGCTTATATTAAACTATTCAATTCAATTAGTACATCACTTGAACATGTCTTAGAAACAAATATTACCAGTGTGCAAAATATGTCAGTGAAAGACACTTCAGCACTATTGCATTTCAGTAAAATGAGTTTTAGACTAAGTGTAAAAAACTGGGTCTGTAAAAGCAGGAAAGACTATAGTATATTATACTATATAGTATATTATATTATATTTCCTATAAGTAGATGATGTTTATTAATCTGTATTGCTATTTTCCATAAATGTGCGATCAGATTGTGTCTTTAACATCATCATTAGCACCTAGTGATGCTAAAAATTATTTTGTGCTCGTCGTTTTTTCCCTTAGTTTTTCAATGCCTGAAGAACAGCGTTAGTCTTGTTTCATTTCCGCGGTCCAATTTCCAAAATAAACCAGGTATATAATGAGGCAGGCAATGAAGCAAAGCCCGTGGCTGTGTCTGTGCATGGATTCGTGTTCCTGTGGTGACCGGTCGGTCTTGCGGGTTACCTTGGAAGAACGAACACGAGTCACAAGAACACAGAACGCAAATGAGATGCTGCGATCCTGTTGATCACATGAACTTCACACCGACATAATTTCAACCAAATTTCTACTTTTTCATTTTATTTTCAGTGAAAACATATAAATATTTAATTACTGAAGCACTACCCATGAAGATCATTTGTAAAATGCAAAAAAAAAAAAACTATTTCAGCAAGGAAACGGCTCGCAGCTCTAGTGGGTTGTGGCAGCCCCCTAGTGGCGGTGGGGCCCTAAGTAGCCGCTTAGTTCGCTTATAGGGAGGGCTGGCTATGGTGGGAATACAAGTTAAAAAGGCAGTCAGATATTTTGGTAGATATTTAGGTATTGTTATTTAGGTATTTAATAGTTAGGATTAGGATTGATTGACAGCTATACCTTAGTCCCGCCCCCAGAGACTGACGCAACTTGTATGTCACTTGACTCCTATGGAGGACTCGTGCAAGTTATTCGATTCGCCAGATGTATCACAGCCAAGCTTATGAGTATGCGTAACTTTTAAAGTAAGTTTATTTCCCACATAAATGTTTCTGGACCTGCCAGGCTATATATACACAGTAGTTTGTTGGGGAAACAACAAACTCTATTCATCATTTTAAGACAAATGGATTAGTTCTCTGTGTTTTCAAATTCTTGAAATCATGATTTATAATTTTCAGGGGTTTATTTCAAATGGTTTTCAAATTTTAAACTTAATAATTGCATTTATTGATATGAATTGATCTGTTAAAAGCAGTTGTTTTAAGTTAAAATGCCAAATGTTCTTCTCTTATTCAAATTTTACATTAAAGGGTTCTTACAACATATTTGCCCACCGGAAACTATAGTTGCCGCATATTCAAATAAAATTTCCTTGAAAAAATCTAAAACTTGGAGAAAATAAATGCAAAACATGTTCATATAGGACACTATTAAAAAAGCTACATGAATGAAACCATTTTTGAAAATGTGTGCACAAATGAGTTAATAAGATCACATTTAATAGCAATCAATGCCGAGTTCACGAACATCAATGCACTTGGGTTAATCCCTGATCTGACACCTCATATTTCACATTTGATGGATGATATATGCATATTAGACATACTTTATCAAGATAAGATCAGGTTTAGCCAATTATGCATTTATATAGTTAGTTAGTTAGTAGTAAAATGTCTGATGCCATTTAAGGGTTAAATACAGTTTAAGCAACATCAGCAGTTTTTCCTTCCTGTTTAACTGGAGGATCTGGTTTAACTTTACTTTCAATTTCAGATGTTATATTTTCAAAAGTTATATTTTGTGCTAAATTATTGAGTCAGCCTGATATAAATGATTACAAACACTTTCAGAAGTTTAAGATATAAAGTTTTTAGATGCTGTGTTTAAATCATTCATTCATTTATTTTCCTTCGACTTAGACCTCCTATTAATCTGACTTTGCCACAGCGGAATGAACCCGCCAACTTATCCAGCATATGCTTTACACAGCGTATGCACACTCACACATAAAATCCCTTCATCATCTCCACAAATAAGCGTAATGGTACAAGTATTAAACTTACTTGCTGAAGTTCAGACGCTCTTGCGCAGCACGAACACGATCTGAGCTCTTTGACTCTTTCAGTTTGACTTCTTCTTTTTTTCCTTCCTCTTTCTGGTTTTAATGCCGGTCAGCAACTCAACTTGGAAGGTGCATTACTGCCACAACCAGACTGGAACACTTCTTGAAACCTAAGTAGATCTAATAAATATGACAGTTTTATAAATGCAACCTTCTCTAATACTTTGGAAAGAAGTGGAAGTTTTGATTTACTGTAAGACTAAAACTGGAAAGAACTGAATGGTCCAGTTTTTACTTTTTGATCAATGGTTCAACTACTGCATGTTTAAAACTCTGTGTTTCTACACCAGTGGTGAGACTGCTATCCATAATCATCTGAATTGTCTAAAAGCTCTTGAACAAATCTGCATTGCCTGTGCTTGCTCCACATCTCATGTTTTGAGATTAGACTCTCACTTTCTGTAGCAGCTTCACTTTTGTTGATTTTTGTAGAGTATTGGACTTCATGTTGACGGCACAGATTTTCTGATGGACGTCCGCTCCAGGATGGAGTAACACGTATAATGTCCTATGTTTTTATGATTAAGGGTAAAGCTGAATGTTCAAGGGCCTAGATTACATTATGACCTCAGTTTCCTCCCTCTCCAGAGTTAAAACTGAAATAATGTGTGTGTGATTGCTTTTCTGTATGCCTACAGGTCTTGAGTGGACCTGGGGTGCGTTTCCGAAAATCCTCGTTAGCCAACTAAGGGGTCACAAGTTCCGTCGTTTCAACAAATATTCGCAAAATGTTATATTCCCTGTTATCCCCCCATGTCCTATTTGTTTAGAACATTCTTGAACAACTTGAAATGCTTTTATTTTTTTTAAGCATTAAAGTCAACAATAGGCCTATAATTTGCACAAAGAAATTATGGGGTTCTTCTATAAATAAGTAGTTCCTCCATTACGTTTAGAGCATCATTGTGGGTGTTTTACTTTATAACTAACGTGGTTCAAACGACGGATCTGCAACAGAGAAACTACAGTTTTGGGAAACACTCATCACTACATCATTCTTTTGCCAAACAATGCATCGTACTATGATAGTTCAGCCGCCAGTTACGTTGTTGTTTGGGAAATGCACCCCTGGTCTATTGAAGAATTGAAAACAACTGTTTCCTGAGTTATTTGCCATTTTATGTATTAAATCTTACCAGTTCTATGACTGCTTGTTTACATTTGTGAGGGATTTTGCCTTTGTTTACAAATCATATCATAAGAATTCATCCTCATCACCATCTCTAATATATTAATTTGGCAGAATTGAGAATTTCCAGTCCTCCACAACTTATTTACCACAAACAATAATATTAATTATGAGCAGATATGTAGATTTGTTTTTTGTACGTACACTACAAATTTGTAGGATTCTTTAATTATTTTCTTCTTTAAAAATATTTTTAAATAAAGAAATATTTACTTTTTAAAAATATTTTAGTATTACTAAGGCATTGCCCATCAATCTTATCTTAAAATCACGTGGTTAGCATAGATTTTGCAGCAAGTAACATATATTTACTTTAATGTTCTCTAAAACCTAGCAGTTTATTTCAAAATCACATAGACACTACATTGATAGTCAGACACTGAGCATGCAAATGAATAAACATGAGCTAATTCTTGCTTGTTTTGTTGTTTTTTGGTTATATATAAGACGCTAATACATATTAGTATCATTACTATAAATGATACATTAATAGTAATAAATTATTGAAGTCTTAGTATAATAATTATAAGATACAGATTAATAACATACACATTTAAACACATTATAAATAATGGATACTTTGATCATTCTACTGTAAGATTGGAAATGTATTTTCTTCACCCTTAAATATATTTAAAAAATATACACTACATGTAGAAATACAGTTTGGTTAAAAAAAATAATAATAATAATAATAAATATATATATATATATATATATATATATATATATATATTAGGTTATGTGGCATGCCAAATTTAAGGGTATGTAAGTGGATAATCTCAGTTTACAGTTACAAAATCAGAGTTAACGTTTGTGGTATGTCAGTAACCATAGCAACCTCTCTGAAGATGACCTGCTCTGTAATAAAGATATTTCATATAGTGTGTAACAGCTCAATCATATGGAATTGTATTTAAAAAAATAATAAATGAATAAAAATAGCAATTATTTCAGAATGACTCTAATATTGAACACATATTCTGAGAAAAAACATCTCTGCTGCTGTCTGACGCTGTTAAAGAGAATAAATGCAGACTTGTCCACTCTGAAAACACAATGTTACTGCTTTTACTGTCAACGTTCTTAAAAAAAAAGTGACAATTTGAAACATTTAGAGCAGATATGAAGAAAATCAAACGGATACTTAATTTAATTAAAGGTCTTGTTAATTCCACTTAGTTTTGTAGGACAGAATAGTGCTGCTCTGCTCTAGACGCCTACTGAGTGCCCTAGTTTAAACACCACTTTGCTCATATCATTCACTAATTAATGATTTTGGGCTCATTAATATGCACATCCAGCAGTGTTTGATGGACTACAACATTTCTTTGTGAGAATTAAATTAATTTTTAATAATTATGGTTTCATGTGGGAGTAGAGCCCAAAAGATTAGAACACTGGTATTTTCACCAGCTACAATTATTTTAAGTCAGTTGTTTCTATATTGTAGTCCGTCATTAGGAAATATCAGTTTACATTTCATTTTGCTATTAAGTGTAATAATGCAGCGTGAGTTTTGTTTGACAGCAGCTGATCATCCACACAGAGATCAGATCATTCAGAAGAACTGAAGAACATCTCCAAGACACTTCCAGAAACCTGCCTGCAAAGCGTCAGTACTGGACACTGGAGAATTATAGATTCATGTAAATTTCTGTAACAGTGAGGTAGCTTTAAAAAATACATAAATACTTCTTCTTTATAAGTGAATTCGTATTAACTAAATTAAATCAACATTTGTGTGGCATTATCAATCATCTTTTATAAAATAATCTTTGTGTTTTCACACCTGTGCTCACACTAACCTGCAAAACAGTCAGTCAATGGAATAAATGACCTTTTATATGTTCCTTTTAGCCAATGATGTACGCAATGGTGTATTAGTATTATTCATACTTGAATTATAGTTATGATTATACATACTACGCACACATACTATTTCCTATTCTATTTGCTATTATTAATTCATCTTTTCAGATATAATGTATTATTTTATTATACATTATTGTATATCATTTCTACTATTATAATAATGTGTGATTCATTACTTTTTATAAATGTTTTTGTTAACTGTTGTAAATCTGTAAGAAAAAAAGAGGATTCCAGCACTACGTTTAATAAAGAAGATACATTTATTGATATATCTCATACTACAAAATATTACAAGTTTCAGCTTTCTTACTTCTAGTTAACTGAAGTTTTTTTCACACCCTAAAAGTATAGTTTAGTATAGTTGCGGACCGTGAGGCGTCTAGCTGTCTATAATGATTTAGCCCTGTATTTTGAAACACAAAGTTGTGACTTATTGCTCGCTGGTGGCTTAAACTGAACTATATTTTATTTTTAGAAATTACATACAGGTTAGATACAGATTAATGTGTATGCCTGAATAAGACGTATATGCATGCAAAACAGAATATACAAGAGTTAGTCAAACTGAGAGTCAACGTTGCTATTATTTATATACTTAAAAGATAGTGTTATAGGGACCCAAATCCTCAACCAAATTATTAATATTATTATTATTATGATATTCTACAGTGCTTCACGGACATTGCACAATGGTGATTGAATAAGGCGGCACGAATATGCTTACTTTTTTAATATTTTAATAATAGCATGCTAAAATCATGGAAATTTGTGTTTTTTTACTGTACGGTCATATTAAATCATCGTTTAGCACGATATTATTAATATATGAAACAGTAATATGATATGAAAAGTGAGCACAGTGGTACATCAGGACTTGTAGAACAATAATGTGGTGGAGTTGGCAGAAAACAATTTGATTTTATTTTTTAATGATTTTTCTAAAATGACCGTACAGTAAAAACACTGTATTCCCCATGATTTTAGCGCGATATTACTAATATATATCTATACCGAATGTGGCAAGCTGAGTAATTTCGGGGTTTGGTCAATGTGTGTGATTGGCAGACCAATCGAGTACAAGCAGCCAGACTATTTAAGGACTCCTATTTTGACGGGTATGTGGTGTCCTGTTTATTTTGGGCTCTCTGCTTCCTGGCATCCCCCTCTTTTTGATGTGCTCCGTT
This sequence comes from Danio albolineatus, assembly GCA_903798035.1. Taxonomy (NCBI): domain Eukaryota; kingdom Metazoa; phylum Chordata; class Actinopteri; order Cypriniformes; family Danionidae; genus Danio; species Danio albolineatus. The sequence continues at coordinate 7,968 of CAIGQQ010028541.1, read as the reverse complement.
TTGGTTACCTGTTTGCGTTGAGGTAGGGTAAAGTTATATTTTGCATGGCTGTGAAGGAGTTGAAACTGTGCTGACTCTGTGCTATCTCTAGTTAAGTTAGAGTGGTGCTGGCGGCGTCTGCTTTGTGGCAAGTTTGTGGCGGAGTTTTGCTTCACAGGTATGTGCGGTGATTTTTGTATTGAACACGTCTGTAGTGTTGGGGTGGGTATTTTATTGTATTGCACTTTCTAGTTATAGAGGCAAGTGGGTGCGTGAGTGTTAACTGGCACGTTTGAGCCGTGATGCTTGTGTGAGTAACCATATAGCACTGTATGGGCTTCAGCCGACCCGACATGTGAGTACGCCTTTTTTTTTCTCTTTCATATGCAAATGAGGTGCGATCGTAATCCTAGTGTTATCTTGTTAAACCAGAAAGATGCGGAATATTGTGATCCTTATGATGACGCTGGGTTGAAGACTATCTGTGACGCCGCTGCTGTTTTGCTTCCAGTTTTGTTTTGCTTCCAGTTTTGTTTTGCTTCCAGTTCTGTTTTGCTTCCAGTTCTGTTTTGCTTCCA
>CAIGQQ010028536.1:0-16905 GCA_903798035.1 Danio albolineatus | reverse complement strand
TTGAATCTATCAGGTAACGTGTCACAGCGTCAGTACACTGCTTCAATCTTTCCCTTTCACACTTGTACTTAGTATTTTTAGCGTAAACCTCAGATACTGTTGGTTGGTTCCTGTTGGCTGTGCACCTTTTTACCAACCAATTTTGTCGATGGCATTATTACAACACAGATCACTCAATTCATGCCAGAGTCCTGCAGGAAAAGAAATTGACAGGTGGGAATTTGTATGTAACTTATTTTTATTTATGTGTGATTTGGTCATGGGTGAAACAAAGACCATGCTGGTCAGGTAGTTGAAACAGTAGGCTACAAATAATTAATTCACTATAAATAAATTCATTATTCATAAATAATTAATTCACTGCCTCCTATGACAACAATGTCATCGTCCATCGCAATATTTTATGTTACACATTGTACGATGCCAAATTGGTCGACATCCCCCAACCCTAATATCCATCTAATAAAATGCATACTGAGTCTGATTTGACTATACATAGATAAACAAAAAAAACTAACAAAACACATTGTCTTTCGAACACTTATGTTTTCATAGTAGATTACATCTTTTTTAGATCTCTGCAGGGCACAATCATGCATCAACAATGGTAGGAACTATTACTATGGTTAGGTTTATATTCACTTATTATTTTATTATTATTATTACTATTTAACATAAAAATCAGTGCACACATATCTTGCTTTGTTAAAGTGCACATAGTTTACCCTTTTTTCAGATTCAATATAATTATTTTGTGTCTCGAGAATTTGTCTGTAAAGTTTCAACTCAAAACACCCATCAGATTATTTATTAGACCTTTCAGAGGTTTCTATTTTATAGCTCTTAGCAGCTTTTAGCGTTTTTTGTGTACTGGGCCTTTAAGGCTAGTCCCCCCCGTCCACTGTTCCCAAGTGTCTGTCAGTGTGCCTCAATCTCTGCCCTCGGCTGCCTCAGACTACAGAAAGACGTGAAGGAAGCAGATCTCACGCAAGGTTTGTGAGAAACACTACAGTAAGAACTTTACCAATGAATATCTGATGCAGTTGTTGTGGAGTTGCAACGATGAGTCACACATAATGTCATTACAAGGTTCACACACACACAGCGGACACACATACAGACAGCGCACACGTTTAGCTTTGCACTATTTTTGCCTGGCATATGTGCCAGGATACAGGTTAATTTCCACTGTTGTATGGATATCCGCTATGTTCATGTACACAATAAACCTGATTTAACATCCACAAATCCTGATTGAAGCGTCATCTTTTATAATTGTCCTGACACACGGCTGTGGTGAGGAAGTAAAACTAAAGTAAATCACTGTAATTCATTAACATGCGCCGTGTTAAACACGTGTTAAACTTGTGAAACTCACACTTGATCACATTTGATCATGACTGATGATCACAGCGAACTGAACAGACCTTTTATTCCTGGTGTCTTTGCGCACATCCTGTCTTGTTGATATGATTATACAGTATGCGTTACTAGGGAGACATGTTAATATGCTGCTGTCAATCAATTCGGTGGGCGGAGAAAGTTACGGTCGGTCTCAAAACCTCTCCAATTAGTCCACCGTTTTTTTGTTAAATTGAAAAATATATATATGATTGGGTGTGTTTATATCATCCCAATATATATTCACTATACCTACACATAACAGCTGTCCAAACAGCCTAAAAAGTAGATTTTTCACCATAGGTGTCCTTTAATTGTTTTGTTGGGATCAGATGTTAAATAGGGAGCTTATAACAAGTGGACATAAGAGAACCGTACAAAATATAAAAAAGTAGCTCATGACCTCTTCAAAGTTTCATCTGATTAATGGATGGATGGATGGATGGATTCTCACCTGACTTCTTATTGTTTGAACTATGGATGGATGGATTGATTGATGGATGGTTTCTCACCTGACTTCCTATTGTTTGAACAATGGATGGGTAAATTGATTGATGGATGGATTCTCACCTGACTTCTTATTGTTTGATCTATGGATGGGTGAATGGATGGATGGATGGATGGATTCTCACCTGACTTCCTACTATTTGAACTGTTTTGTTTGTTCTCTTTGTACACCAGCTGCTTAATCCACAATGTAGGAGCAGTAATCTCTGTGGTCAAAGTGAAAATAGAAGAACACGATTATTGGTCATAGTTGACCACTTGGTGCTATCGCCTGATTCGAACGTTATTACTCCATTGAATAACATTATCAGTGGTTATCAGCTGATAGATATGGGCCAGCAGGGGCCTTCTGCGTATACTGGTAGGCTCAGGTAGTTATCACCCTCAAGTAGTTATTATCCATCCACATGGTTAATCAGCAATACTAATAGAGACGACTCCAAATCTAGATCTGTTTTTACGTCACTGTGACGGTTGGGTTTAGGGTTGGGGTAGACGTTAATAAAATACAATAATGGGAAATTTAATAAACAATAAAAATAATTATTGTGGGTAATCAGCTATACTAATAGACAAGACTCCAGATCTGTTTGTCGTCACTGTGACGGGTTTAGGGTTGGGGTAGGGGTAGACGTTAATAAAATACAATTAATGGGAAATTTAATAAATAATATAAATAAATCTCTTTATCTTCCAGCTATAGCCATATGTGATCTATAGCTGATTAACCATGTGGATGAATTGGCGCAGAAGACCCCTACTGGCCCATATCTATCAGCTGATAACGGCCAGTCAATCGAGTGATAATGTTCGAATCGGCTGGTTGCTATTGTGTTGCTTATTATTTTTTCAAGCGGTCCAGACTTACCCTCACCTTCTGGCACAACATGCGGCTCCATGGTTGGTGTGGGCTTGGAACCATCATCTGGATTGAGGGTGAGAAAGAAACGGAAAGAGACTACAATTATTGAGGTTAATACAATCTACTCTCCACAACTGTTGAATGATTGGGATTTGCACATGGCCCGGCCAATAGCACAGAAAACAAAGCGGGTGAGGGATAGAGGGTACAAAGCGGGAAAAGAAAAGTGAGAAAACACAGATATATAACAGTGTTCAACCGCTCAGTAACACACACACACACACACACACACACATACACACATACATACAGTATAAGCTTTCATAGGCGTACTGTTCAGACTCTGATTCAACTGTTTATAATAAGGCAATAAGTGCAACAATTGTCATGATTATTTAAAAATGTTAAACATCCTACAGTACTTACCCAGTTATGTTCTATTGCATTCTGGCTGATTTCCTTGTGCTCACATCAGTGTAGGCTCTGGCAGTGGACGGGCCAAAACCACAGTGCTAATGGCACAATGAGGTGGCAACAAAAACCAATTCAAAGAATATCAGCAAGTTGCTAAACTGAATTACATGAGATTACGGTAAATTCTGAAAAGCAGTGCCAATGTTGATTCATGTTTTTTGACAGGCACTTTTGCTTTCCCTTAAAGCAGGGGCCACCAACCGTTTAGAACAGAGGTGCCCAAGCTAGGCCCCGTGGGCCAAAGTTGGCCTGTTGTAACCTTCGATTTGGCCCACCATCCCATCTGAGAAAGGAGTTTGAATGATGGGCATGGTTGGGGCGGATGATTTTAACAGAGATTGTCATTTCTAGTTTAAAAGAATCTTATTTGTATGTTTGTTTTATTGCTGAAATTAAATGTTAATACGTTATGAAATTAAACACGAGAATAAATACTTTGTAAAAACGTAAATACTCGACAGATAGAGGACAATGTTAAAGACATCTGCAAGCAAATCAAGTCAAAATTAGGTGCAGCTTGACTAGCGTTACGCCAATTTGTTATAAATGAGATCGTTTTTACTGTAATAAGTTCATTATAAAAAGGTAAACAAAATGTACACTGCATTCATTAATACAAAGCAATGTTTTCTAGTTATTTTTAAAATATTATTAAATAAATTAGGGCAGCTATATTTGCCTTCGGCCCACTAGCCTCAATCGAATTCGTTTTTTGGCCCTTCATAAGATAAAGTTTGGGCTCCCCTGGTTTAGAAACTGAAAGATACTTCTTGGGTAAATAATAAATTTGCTCAGTTTACTTTTAATTATATGTTGTTATGAATAATTAATGATCTGATCATGCTACTGATTTCTCACAATAGTTGTCAACAGTGATTTAACAAGGTAAGGGGTATAAATATCAATATGCAACACTTTATTTCTATAAATCTCTGCAAGTATTTACATTTTCAGATGATCACTTCTACAATATTTTCATTAGCCACTAACAATTATTAACAAATCATGCACTACGTCAGGGCTACTCAATTAGTTTGTCATGGTCATGGGGGACAGTTCATGAAGAGCATTCCAAATGAAGAGCCGGAGAGATATGACTTGCAATATAAGTGATGACATAACAGCAATATAAGAGCCCATATGCTGTATTTTTCTCTTTAAGACACCCACGTCGGCTTTTTCTACAATAAAATCTTAATATGTTGTATTTTGAAACGACGTAACATCACTGCATTGTACAATGTGGCTTTTTTTTTTTTTTTACAAACACAATCAAATGTTGTATTTCGAAGCACAACAGAATCAGTGTATTGCTCAAGTAGGCTTCTTCTACATGCAAACACATTCATATGTTGCGTTTTCAACTGCGTAACAATTAGGGATGCAAGGGTTATAGATTTTGGTTGTACGATTATTGTCTGAAGAATAATCCTGGTTTCACTGTTATCACGATTATTATGCATTTATTAAATTCAGAACACCACTAGTTTAGAAAATCACAAGAAAACTGCTTCTAATTTAAAGTGTTGTTTATTGCTGCTCAGTATCCAAATACAGCACGTAATATAATAAAAACAACAAACAATAGTCCATTTCTCTCTTTGGACTTAAAAATAAATGAGAAAGATTTTGATTTAAACATGAGTGATGATTTTACAATCAAAATAAACGACAGAAGAATGAAGAAATAAATAAAACTAAGAAAAAATTAAAAATGGCATTTGTCTTATGTTAATTTAAGCTATATATTAGCTAAGAATTTAAATGAACTGTTGTTATCATTTTAATAATTTGTCTAAAATATCTTTTGTTTACATTTACACTGAAAGCCACGCACAACTCTTACCACAACAGCGTGAGATCATTTCTACTGCGTGCGCTTGGAGGTCTGCATGCGAGCCGTGTGCGCACTGCTCCCAATATGTGCACGTCTCCATTGGCAATAATGAACATGTGTACGGAAAGACGCGATATGTGAACGGCCTGCTGCTATAGTTAATCCAATGTGAAATCCAACGATTTTCAAAAAATATATATAATCTGAGATATTAATAAAACAGTGATTTACTGACTGCACACCTGTCTGTTGGCGCCATAGTGGCATAGTGGGTAGCACGTTAACCTTGCAGCAAGAAGGTCACTGGTTCGAGCCCCAGCTGGGTCAGTTGGCATTTCTGTGTGAAGTTTGACTGTTCTCCCTGAGGATGCGTGGGTTTCCTCTGGGTGCTCTGCTTTCCCTCACAAGTCCAAAGACATGCGGTATAGGTGAATTGGATAGGCTAAATTGTCCGTAGTGTACGAGTGTGAAACAGTGTGTCCGGATGTTTCCAAGAGATGGGTTGCAGCTGGAAGGGCATCCACTGCTTAAAACATATGCTGGATTAGTTGGTGGTTCATTCCGCTGTGGTGACCCCAGATTAATAAAGGCACAAAGCCGAAAAGAAAATGAATGAATGAATGAACATAGATGATAGAAATATAGATTAAGTGACGCAAACTGTGAAGGTTTAGATTAACTGGTGTAGTTCATTCCGCTGTGCTGACCTCAGATTAATAAGGGGACTAAGCCAAAAAGAAAATGAATGAATGAATGAGACCTGTCTGTTGTTTTGAGGATGACTTGAGCAGGTATGTTTGTATCTTGAAATGTTTACATTAAAAAAAAAAATTAAAGCTGTGATAATTTTTTTTCCAATTGCGACAAATATCTTAGAGAAATGCTAAAAAAAAAAAAATTGGATTATTGTCATTGGGTATTCCTAAAATATCATGATTTTAGGAAAAATCTGACATTCAAAGACAGTGAGGAATTAATGTGTAAGGCACAGGTATTTAAAAAAATCTATTCAATTGTGCCTCACACATTATTTATATATCGTTTCATCTGAAACCATGTGGTGAACTCTTTAGAGCTGAGTGCAAGAGACTCTAATACAGTGGCACAAACCCACAGTCCACCTGCTGGTGACATAAACATCTGTTGCACACGCACTTTGTCTTCATTGCAGCCCTGTGCAGAAGAGGTGAAACGAGATCTGTAAAAACAGGGGCAAACTCCATACCGAAAACACAACCGTCTCCCACCACAGCGCTACAAACCTAACCGCGCTCCCAAAGCCCTATTCACCACCCTCGGGGACTGTAAATGACAATCTGGCTTTCCTGAGTTAGGGCCCACAAAAGTAGGTGCCTGCCATTGCTGCTGTTAACATCTATATTAGCTGTTTGAGATTTCACTGCTGTAACAGAGACCGGTGGGGCTATGGCAGAGCTCAGCCTTTGATGTGCGCTGAGTTCTTACACTGGCTGTTAAATGGGACAACTGGAATAGCTTTTCATCCTTTACGGTCCTTAGAGAAACTTAAGCCTGAAGTAAACCTGGACAGAAAGTTGAATCATGCCAGTGAACATGTCAGAAGCTGCTGTCTGTTTGAATGCGTCAAAACATTAGAATCTTACACAATTCATTCACAATGTAATGACAGTGCAGTTTAGCATTCATTGGATTTGATCGAATATATCTCATACACACACACACACACACTCGCAATTCTGCAAAATTCAACTCACCTTTTTTGCCAGAGCTAGGAGGTCCTGGTGGCTTATCGGTTACTGACCCTTTAAAGAGAGAGCAGAATGTTTACTTAGCCTTTGCAACACACTACAGTCACCGTTTCACTTCAGGAGGACAGTTGAAAACACATACAACTTGCAGTTAACACAGCATGCACTTCGGAAAAGCCAGATACACAGATATATAAATGAAATGTAAGTGACACTGTAATAACTTACACATACAGTTGACGCCAAAACGATTAGCCCTCAATTGAAATTGCTACTCTTTTTGAAATAATCCCAAGTAAAGTTTAACAGAGCAAGGACATTTCCTATAATGTTTTTTTTTTTCTTCTGGGGAAAGTCTTATTATTTTTAGTATGACTGGAATACAAGCACCTTTTATAGAATATTTAAGAACCACTCAAGTCCTTGATGACTTGCCTATAGCTAACATAATAACCTGTACTTTAAGCTAAATGCTAGTTTCAAGTAAATAAGTAGAGGAATAGTATGTACTGAAATTAGTTATTGAGACAATTATGTTTCAAGAGTTCACACTTAGCTGATGATTGATTAGAAAGCTTGTTTGGCATGCTGTCCTGGGAGAGAGCCCTGAGCTCATGGGATCCTCGAGCCCGGGGCTCCCTCCCGTTTGCAAGGCGAGAGGGGAGTTTGAGCTCAGGTAGATCTCGAGAACTCCCCTGCTGTAGTAGCTAATAGTGATAGTGATTGCTCTACTTACAAAGAGCATGTCTATGGTGCTGATTTGGATTAGTCAATTAAGTTGCATGCTTTTGATGGTAGGAAGAAAATGGGGAACCCAGGGGAAACCCATGTGAGCACGGGGAGAACGTGTAAACTCTGCACAGAAACGTCTGCTGGTTTGGAAAGGACTAGAACCAGTGATGTTCTTGCTGTGAGGCAACAGTGCTTACCATTGGGCCACTGTGCCACCCATCTAGGAAAGGAGGAGGAGTGGGGGTGGAAGGGGGGATCCTTCAAAATGAAGATGGCTGTGATATGGAACTTAGAGTATTTATAGTGGCTTAGGAATCGTCTAATTGGTGAATTGGATATTGCGGGACCAGTCATAAGCAATAAGAATGTGATCCTCTCGAAATTATTTTACAAATAAACTTCACTTAAAAATTTGTTTCAAATTTTCTGTTAAGCAACCTTTGGGAATGGGAAATATTGCTAAAAGGATTCAAATTTCACAGAAGGGCTCATAATTTAACTTCAACTGTATAAAGGAAAACAGGGAAATCTGAGTGAAAACAAGTTAAAAGCCCACCCAACATCCAACCATTACCATCAGACTACTCAGAAGTTTCTTTCACTTCTTAACACAACACAATCTCTCGGCAATTTGTAACATTTTGATTAAGTGGTTAATTCCTCTGAATTTGTATGATCATATATCAGATATTTTAGTATGATTTGCTCATCCCACAATGACGGGTTAGTTTAAAGGTGGGATGTATGCCTTCTTCTAAAAATCATATATTTTGTTAATACTGGTAGCCTTGCGTGTCAACATGCGATTTCCGAGGTCTTTCTCAATCCTACACACAATCTCTCTTTAACTTCATTTTCTTAATGTTTTAGTTTTGGAAGGTCAGTTTTGAGAAAGTGCCTCTGACGGTGAGGGGAAGAAGGACAGCGATATAGCCTCAGAAAACTTTTTACAGAAATCTCATTTTGAACGCTATCTTCATCAAATTTGAAATATAAACTTATGATACACTTGGCTTTGAAGTCATATTTTTTCTAGGACATTATGTTGATGCTTTCCTGTGTTTGCATATGGAAAAACAAATATTGAACACAATACAATTTTTTTTTCTCATGACTTTATGATGTATAACTTTTTATATTTTTGAGCATGACACTTCCCCTTTTAGCACAGTAAAGCCCAAAGTGTCTTCTTTCCACTAGTTTGTGGCTTACTGGAGTCAGGAACTGTGACTATTTAAAGTAAGGTAGGTGTAAATCACCAAAAGTGAGTGCTGGGTAACAGGGTTTAACTCTCCTATATTAAAATTCAATCTTTAAAAAAATACTAATTTTACATTTTCGCAGAAATGAAATCATATGAATTTGCATGACATTTCGACATAAAATAGTTACATTTGCCATTTGAGATCAAGCTGGAATTGCTATTATCATTATATCATTTTGTAATTTTGTTCAATCCCACATATTATTGCAGGCATCAGGTGCATTAATTCACAGTGCATACATGTAAATACGAGTGAATATAGTCACTGTATCCACTACTATTACTACTACTACTACTACTACTACTACTATTATTATTATTATTATTATTATTATTATTATTATTATTATTATTAATAATAATAATAATAATTAATTCTCTTTCAGCTTAGTCCCTTATTTATCAGGGGTCACTACAGCAGAAAGAAAAGCCAAACTATTCCAGCATATGTTTTACACAGCTGCAAGCTGCAACCTAAGTACTGGGAAACACCCATGCACACACATTCACACACACTTATACACTATGGCCAACTTTAGTTCAACCAATTCACCTATAGCACACGTCTTTGGAATGTGGGGGAAACCGGAGAACCCGGAGGAAACCCACACGAACATGGGGAGAACATGCACATGAACTCCACACAGAAATGCCAACTGACCCAGCCGAGGCTCGAACCAGCGACCTTCTTGCTGTGAGGTGACATCGCTTAACACTGAGCAACCATGCCGCCCTATTATTATTATTATTATTATTATTATTATTATTATTATTATTGTTATTATTATTATTATCATCATCATTATCATTATCATCATCATCATCATCATCATCATCATCATCACTATTATTATTATTATTATTATTATTATTATTATTATTATTATCAACATTATCATTATCATTATCATTATTATTATTATTATTAGTAGTAGTAGTAGTAGTAGTATTAATAATATTATTATCATTGTTATCATTATTATTATTATTATTATTATTATTATTATTATTATTATTATTATTATTGTTGTTGTTGTTATTATTATAATACACTAGCTTGTAATCAGTTTACAGTCTGCGTGAAACAGTAGTCTCTGAATGTTAAGTATGCCAATGTGCTCTCACCTAAAGAATAACAACATGCACTAGCAAACGGAACATTGTAAATTTAGGTTTCACACAGACTTAAAATTTTGACAATATGGCTTCTGAGATTTAGGCTCTATATAAATATCAGCGTACTTAAATTTGATTGGCTTGTTCTGTCTGATTAGCATGGAAACAACATTCTGCAGCAAGATCTTTATGGCTTGAAACACATGAGAAGCAATCAACAATCACACTGATCCAAGAACGTGCAAAAGCTCAGAATTAAAGGCATGCACAAATTCAAGATTAGACAGTCAAACCAATTAAAACACCGGAGAGAAAGAGAACTTTAAACAAAAGGGCTATTTGGAATGAAATTTACTACCTGACAATCCACTTGTCCCAGCATGAGTTCCCATAAATTCACGGAAGTTTCCTGCAAACGTGTGCAAGACATTTCACTTAAGTGGTGATTCATGGGATTCACTCATTTCTGGGACAGGACTGGTCCATCTTTTGAACATTCATGAAATTGAGCCAAGGATGTGTGAGGAAGTCATGTTATGGTCAGACGTCACTGCTTGGAACCTCAATGTAAATCTTTTTACAATAATAAAACAGTAATGAACTGACAGGGCTGTGTATGAATGACAGCAAACAGAAGGAGGAAACGCTAAGATTAAATTAAGCTAAAGTTATAAAAACTTTAAGGTTGCATACAGACTTGATAGCAAAATTTCTACAAACTATGCTGTTTACCAGAGGTGCCCAAAGTAGGCCCAGTGGGCCATAGTTGGCCCATGGTAACCTTTGGTTTGGCCAATCTGAAAAGAGAGGGAGAATAATGGGAAGTTGGTTGGGGCGAATGTCTTCAACAGAGATCGCCATTTCAAATTTAACGAAACCTTTTGTTTCAGTATTTAATTGAGGAGCTACTAAAAAAACCCCTATCTGTTCCGGGACCTCTCAATTCACAAACTAAGCACTGGTTTAGATCAACATGATGGTGAGTAAATGATGAAATATTTTTAATTGGTAACACTTGAAATTCACTTGTTATGAACATGAATGCGATTTCATGCTTATAACAACTGTGATACAGCGTCATTTGCTCAGTTATGTAATTCCGAATGCAAATATTGTATCCTTTCAGACGTCTTTATGGCTGTTTGACACAACCAAATACATCATAACCAGTCTTTGTCTTTGTCATGCAAACTTGTCATCAGCAAGACTACATGATTTGTCATAAATCTGTCATAAACATGCTGAACAATGACTCATTAGAATCAATAGTCTGTCAATTGTTCATAGAACACTTTAATTTATATTTCCATATACTTTTATTTATTTATTTATTTATTTATTTATTTATATCTACTCTTATTGTCATGGTTGGTTGCAAGAAAGTGGACCCAGATGCAGCAATGAACTACACGAAGGGGTATAATGACAAAATAAGGCACAAGTAGACAGACAAGGGGATGACAAGGTCCAAACAGTGGGGGCAACAACACAGGGAAGCAAGTGGTAGAGACAAGATGGTAATAAAACGAACAGCCAGTCAGGAGTAGGAGCAACAGTGGTCAAAACCAGAGCTAGATCCTTGAGCAAGCCATGTAAACTCCAGACTGGCAGGCCAGGACATGGGATAGAACTGGAAAATTATAAGACACAAGACAGGACAGCAAACAGGCAGCAATAGTATACAATAAAACTATCTAAATCTAAAATAACAAAATCAAAAATAAATACAAGAAGAAAACTAGACTCCCTTGGGAAATCTGATAAAACAGAAACTGAAATAAAGACTTCTAGAATCTTAAAGAGAGTAATTAAACAAATCAAACAACAACTAATAAGACTAGGACTGACAGAAATGTGGGTAACACTTTATTTTGATGGTCCATTTGAGTATTAGTAGACTGTCTACTTAATATCTGTTGATACTAACAATCAACAGACATTTAACTGACTATAAGAACTTTGCAAGTACATGTCAACTTACACTAACCCTAACCCCTAACCCCAACCTAACAGTCTACTTATAATCTAATGAGAATTAGTTGCAATTTAACTTAAATTCAACAAACGGACCGACAAAATAAAGTGTGACCGAAAAAAATAGAACAAAAATGGTTCAAAGGATAAAAGCAAAATAAAGATTAGAACACAAAATTAAGTAAACACTAGGAACAAACAAAAGAAAGTAGTAGCTACAAACGCACAATAAGTAGACGAGAACTAGAACAGGCAAGACAAAAAGCTCAGTAAAGATACAAGGCAAGGATGCAAGACAAGCAAAGACATGAGAACACACAGCACAATATATAGAACAAAGCACACGAGAGACAGGTGAGCACAATCAGGATAACAAGGTCAAAATAAGAGGGCGGGGTAACTGAAAACGAGGAGGAAAGACAAGAGGACCACATGGCGAACACAAATTGAGGCACAGCAATGTGAATAAGCACAGGACAAACAGGCAAACATTAAACACTGACAGGACAGACAAGACAGTCAGGTCAGGACCATGACACTTAGGGTGCTTTCACACTTGGTTCAATTGCCTGGAGCGTACCCAAGTTCGATTGTCTCCCCTTGCCACCTTCTCGGTTGGTTTTTGTTCACACTGTCTTTTTTCCTTCTGAACCCTGGGATGCTTGCATCATCGAGCTGCTGTTTTGTATACGACAGTTGCCAGGTGACGGACATGAAAGCAAAGCGCCAAAATGGATAGACGTCCGCATTTCGCACATCGCGGTCGTTTCGCTTTTACTGAACCTTTTAGTTCTGGACATACAGAAAGCGACTCGCGTCTATCTGCCGCAAAATTAATATAAACGTTCAGAACATCACGCGATGTCTGCAGAAGCTGTTTTTGGAGGAGACAAGCAGACATTATCACTGTTTGTACTGGGTCAGTCCCGCTTGTTGTCAAGGGAGCTGACATACACAGTCATACACACACGAATGAACGTTATGAAAACTATAGTTTGCTGTACAGTTGATGGTTCACTTCCGGCTTTTGATACGATTGCATTCAAACTACAAGTGAACCGTATCAGAGTTCACATGAACCGTACCCCAGACCACCTCTTTCAGTCGGACTCGGATACGGTTCACGGGTGCGCACCCGAGTGCTATAATGTGCCATCAGTGCGGACGAAAAGTGCTACTGTGAAAGCACCCTTATATTCCATTTACAGACATTTTAATGCTAAATTACATTTGTACCACTGTAATTGAGGTAAATGAAAAGATTAATGATGCTGTTATAAAGTTCATGACACAACTCCTGACAATTCTGTTGTGTTGCTACTGTGTCTTGCTAATGTCAAACTGTCAAAACAAAGACAAAGACAGGTTATGACGCATTTGCTTATGTCAAGTTGTCATAAATACTGTACATCTCAAACAATGTCACCTTTGCATTAACAGAGCCAATGACACCTAACGGCAGATGTCACAAGCAGGCATAAAATCTCATTCATATTAATAACGTGTGTTATATCATGATAATAAAGGCTTCACGACAGTCTTAAAGTAGTCTTACCTTTAAATTAAGCCAGTATTACAATAAACAAGTATTTAAATTGGACAGGCGACGATGTTTGACAGATGTTTCCACAATTTGCTTGTATTAAACTGAACTAAGAGAGGCTGAAGGGGCAAACAGAAAGCTCTGAAAATTGAAGCATCAAGGTTTGGTAAGCATGATACGACATGTAATCATGCAATCTCACACACACTAGAATGACTGAAACCAGGTGCTCCGATCATAACGCAATCCAGTTCTGGCGGGAGACGGTGGTGTTATCTCCAACAGAACAATCAGGGCCATTAGAGCAAAGTGTTCCCATTCATTTACAGTACAAAACGAAACCCTCCACTGAAGGCAGAAGGACAAAGGAATGATGGAGAAAGAAGGGGAAAAAATGGTGGAGAATGAAACAGATGTAGGCAGAGATTGATCGAGTGAGACACAGAGAGAAAAGCAGAGCTGTAGAAAAATGGTAAAGCAGAGGGGAGAAAAATGGATGAACTTTCGGAGTCAGAGCGAGTCCTCCAGGATATTATCCATCACCTCTCGGCTCCATGCACAAACACAGTAGAAGTAAACTAAACAGAGCGGTGGCTAGAGTTTAACATCACGCTGACTCCATCAAAACAAAGAGCACGGTTTAAATCAAACAAAGTCTAATGGCTTTGAAAGTGATGGACTACAGGCAAGCCTGCTTGACCGAGGCACCTGATGGTTTTAGCGGCTCTGCGTCTCAGCGCGACCTAAACACAAAGCGATAATCCAAGCAAACAGTCTAGAGATACTATCTGCATGCGTACAGTACCTGAACACACTGGCGTTTTGTTCTGGACGGAAGAGCCGCTGACTGGCTTGCCATCTGTCGTCACGCACCAGCAGTATCCTGTGAGGGTGTGACACTGGACCTGGAGGAGACACAGACGGATAGAGGTGAGAGGAAATTCCGGTAAGCGCTCTTGTATCTCCTGGACGACCCGCTCGAAACATCACAGCGCTTGTGCTTTGGGAATACAATTATTCCGAGTGAAAAATTACCCTCATAAACGATGAAGCATTAAAAGCTTAGGCGGACTGGATGATCGCTGTTTAACAAAGTAAAGCTCAGGTGAAGTAGAGGCTGCGAGTCTATAAATGCGATTTAATGTACACTTTCCATTCCAATTCCCCGTGCGGCCGTGCTAATGAGAAACACAGGGAAGCGCAATTTTTTTGGAGTCCTATCAAGCCCATTGGAAGGCTAATTTGTCCGCTAGGTGGGTTCGCTTTTGGATTCGTTGATGTCAGAAGCAACACATAAAGTGCAGCCATCCGGAACTCTAACAGACCTGAGCGAATGTGCCGTCGTCGTTGCATTCTGGGATGAAAATGGATTCCTGTGGCTTTTTGGCCTGTTCCAGAGCCTGAATCCTCTCGGTCCGGCATTTCGTCTGACCTGCTTCTGCAACACAGTTAGACGTGTGTCTAATTAGTCACTTGACATAAAAATCTCACGTTAAAAATAGTTTTCTTTTGCCAGAAGAAGAATTCTTATAGAGTGGAAATCACTAATGCCACCTAAACTGTCACTTTGGCTTAGTGATGTGATGCTATTTTTGAAAACAGAAAAAAATAAAAAAATTCCTAAGAGGTTCAACCGAAACATTCATATTGAGACTAATGTACTCCTCCAACCATGAACCATGAAGCAGTTTTTCATTTTTAAGAACCATTTTAAGGTCAAAAAAGGTCGACAGAACAAACCATTGTTAGACAATAACTTGCCTAATTCCCCTAACCTGCCTAGTTAACCTAATTAACCTAGTTAAGCCTTTAAATGTCACTTTAAGCTGTATAGAAGCGTCTTGAAAAATATCTAGTCAAATATTATGTACTGTCATCATGGCAAAGATAAAATAAATCAATGATTAGATATGAGTTATTAAAACTATTTTGTACAGTATAGCGCTTTTACAATGTACTGTAGATTGTGCCAAAGCAGCTTCACATTAAAGGTTATAGTAAGTTGAAACAGTGTCAGTCCAGTTTTCAGTGTTGAAGTTAAGTTTAGTTCAGTTCAGTGTTATTTATTATTCACTACTGAGAGTCCAAACACTAAAAAGCAAATCCATCAATGCGCAGTTCTACAGGTCCTGAACCATGCAAGCCAGTGGCGACAGCGGCGAGCGGCATAAATTATACCTCATTTATTAATTATACTTTTTTTAAGCTTTTTACGGGAAAATTGATTCTTGTAAACAAGTTTCCTTACCTGCATGATGAATGGATTATCATAATAGATTGTGCTCTGATGCACTGTTTAACTTCCATGTGAAAGCATATGCATCTATTTCAATACACACTGCATTGTAAAAAATCCAACTTGCAAATTGTTAACTCAGTTTAAAATTGTAAGTTAGGTGGACATATTTTTAAACTCAGATTTGAATTTACTCATAAAAATTATTCGACTGCATGTTTGGAACTGTCTGTTCAATGAAAGTAAAAAATAGGTTGAGGAGACTTTAAAGGGCCACGAAACCCCCCTGGCTCAGCTGGGTGTTTTCACACCTTCGGTCTGGAGGAGCTCAGGAAAGTGGGTGTGTCAGGGGAGGGAATGAGGGAAGGTTTTGCATAAAGATGGGAGTTTCCATTTGTGCACGTGCTCATTTTCAAACAAAAAGCGCACACACAGACGCAGGTGAGAAAGACAGTGACTGTTTACATGGACAACAGTTATCTAATTATTTGCCAAATTATTCATTTGGGCGCCACGGTGGCATAGTGGGTAGCACGTTCGCCTCACAGCAAGAAGGTCGCTGGTTCGATCCCCGGCTGGGCCAGTTGGCATTTCTGTGTGGAGTTTGCATATTCTCGCCGTGGTTGCGTGGGTTTCCTCCGGGTGCTCCGGTTTCCCCCACAGTCCAAAGACATGCGGTTCAGGTGAATTGGGTAAGATAAATTGTCCGTAGTGTATGTGTGTGAATGAGAATGTATGGATGTGTTTCCCAGAGATTGGTTGTGGCTGGAAGGGCATCCGCTGCGTAAAACAAATGCTGGATAAGTTGGCGGTTCATTCCGCCGTGGCGACCCCGGATTAATAAAGGGACTAAGCCAAAAAGAAAATGAATGAATGAATGAATTATTCATTTGTCGACTTTAACGGCAGTTTGGCACTTTAATCCAGGAACATTTCCTGCGTGTCCCCCGTGACAAACGAGGTGTGAGAAACTATTAAGAGTGTTGCTTTAATGGAGGGTTTGCGTAAGGGAGAAATAAAAAACCCTCCGCAGACTATCCGGTCACAAAATGTGCCAAAAATTCTACATGAAACAAATTGTTTGACTGCAGTGTTTACATGTTTACGCTCAGAGAGCAGAATTTACAGCGAATCTTTCTGTCTTTAATATTGTACGGATATTAACGTACTGTAAACTCAGTAACAGTTAATCATTTTGACAAAGGTCTGTCTTTAAACACTGAAAGAGTTAC
>CAIGQQ010028528.1:426-11846 GCA_903798035.1 Danio albolineatus | reverse complement strand
GCACAAACACACACATAAGCACATAAACACTCAGTCACACACACACATTCACTTACGCACAGACACACACACGTACACACACACACGCGCGCACACACTCGGCGTGAGGAATGAGTCTGTCTCAGTGAGTTTCTCTCCGCTGACGGATCGTCTGTGTGAGTGTGTGTGTGTGTGTGTGTGTGTGTGTAAAAGACTGCATCTTTGCTTTTGTTTGTTTCCACAGTTTGTATTAATGGTGTGTGTGTGCGCGTCTGAGTGTGTGTGTGTGTGTGTGTGTCTGGATGCTCCCAGCATGCTTTGCTGGCTTTGCTAACAGAGCTGATGAGAGCGGGGCGGGACATTCATCACTGTCAGTCACAGCTCAGCGGCAGTTCTGATTGGATGCTCAAGATTTAGAGAGAACAGAAACTCAGCACAATGACCTCACGATGTGTGTGTGTTTGTGTGTGTGTGTGTGTGTATGCATTCTTGTTTTATATCCCAATAAGGAGTAAACCTGAACACACACAGACTCGTGAGGACTCGCGTGTGTCACAGTCTGGCCTAAACTGATGAACAGCATTATAGAGTCTGTACAGCTGCCGAGTGTCCCCGTAAAGCATGAAATCCCGATGTGTGTGTCAGATCCGCTGCTAAAGTTCCACACACACACACACACATGCAGACACACACTCACACACACAGAAAGAAACAGAGAGAGTGTGTTTTACCTCTGGAAGCCCTGCTGCAGATGGTGAGGACCGGAGAGCTGAAACACAGAAACACACACACACACACACACTCAGTTTAATCTCAGGAATCAGTCGACGGAGAAACACGTCTAAAGTTCATCACGGCATCAGCAGCGGCGGAGCGACGAAGGCTTCGTTTGGCGTATAATTGAAGCGCAGGCGTGGTAAAGGTCAGAGATTATTGGACAGCTGACAGTCCTGCAGACGCATTCACACACAGCAGAGCTCAACAGAGCTGGAGGAGGCTTACATTCAATATTAATCATCATTAATCAACGCATTTAATCATCACACACCGCAGTACAGACACGCATCAGGTTCAGTTACAGCCAATCACTCCATTTCAACCTTTATTTCATTCATACTGTGAACAAAGTGTGTTTTACTCCTCCATTATAAGGGCAGTTTATTTATGAAGTAATGTGGAGAGGATCAGGTGTTCATGATTGATCACAGCCGGTGCTGCATTATCCAGTGTATGATTGACCAATCAGACGATTCCTGAGCCACTATAAACACCCTGAGCTCATTATCACAGCCATCTTCATCTGAAGAATCCCCCCTTCACCCCTACTCCTCCTCCTTTCCTAGATGGGTGGCACGGTGGCCCAGTGGTTAGCACTGTTGCCTCACAGCAAGAACGTCACTGGTTCTAGTCCTCACCAAGCCAGCTGACGTTTCTGTGTGGAGTTTACACGTTCTCCCCGTGCTCACGTGTGTTTCCCCCGGGTTCCCCGGTTTCCTCCCACCGTCCACAAACATGCAGCTTAAGTTAATCGCCTAATCAGCACCATAGACATGCTCCTAGTAAGTAGTTATCTCTGAAGAGCGATCACTATCTGTTCATCAGCTACAGCAGGGGAGTTCTCCAGATCTACCTGAGCTCAAACTCCCCTCTCGCCCTGCAGACAGGAGGAGCCCCGGGCTCGAGGATCTTATGAGCTCAGGACTCTCTCCTGTATATATATACACATTACCTGACAGAAGTCTTGTTTTCTATCTGAGTTTTAGAAACAGCAGATAATAGCTTGACTTCTAGTTGATGATCTGGCCTCAGCAGTGGCTCATATGAAAGGCGAAGGCCTCTAGATTACACTGATTTCACCACAGTAAATATGATCATGTGTTGATGTTGACTGATGTAATGAGGACAGTGCGGTCTGACTCTGCTTAGACTAAAGTCTCGTCACTGAACCTTCAATAATGTCCAGTATAGAAGATAAAGTCCTGCTGCGGTGGAGACAGAATGAATATTGTGTGTGACTCCCATGAGCTTGGAGGAGGACTGCATCCACACATCTCTGCAGTGACTCCAATAACGCATTAATAAAGTCATCTGGAACGGCAGAGAAAGCCTTGCTGCAGGACTCCCAGAGTTCATCAAGAGTCTTTGGGTTCATCTTCAGCGCCTCCTCCTTCATCTTACCCCAGACGTGCTCAATAATGTTGATGTCTGGTGACTGGGCTGGCCAATCCTGGAGCAGCTTGAGCTTCTCTGCTTTCAGGAGCTTTGATGTGGAGGCTGAAGTATGAGAAGGAGCGCTATCCTGCTGGAGAATCTGCCCTCTCCTGTGGTTTGTAATGTAATGGGCAGCACAGATGTCTTGATACCTCAGGCTGTTGATGTTGCAGACACTCTGCAGATCTCCTCACGCCCCCATACTGAATGTAGACCCCAAACCATGATGGCTCCTTCACCAAACTTGACTGATTTCTGTGAGAGTCTTGGTCCATGCTGGTTCCAGTAGGTCTTCTGCAGTATTGGTGATGATTGGGATGCAGATCAGCAGATGATTCATGGGAAACACCCACCTTCTGACACTTTCCCATATGATTAACTAGAAGTCCAGTTAGTATTTGTTGCTTTTACTACTGAAATCCAAGACAAGTGTATATTTGCATGCATGTTTCATTTTAAACACAGATACTTGTCTTGAATGAGCATGAACACTTCGGAAAGCAACTGAATGCTTGTCATTATAAGTCTCTGACTTTGTTTCTTAAAATAACACCTGTTAAATAATATTAATCAAGCACCAAATAAGATAATTACATCCTTGTGAATATTACAACAGTACAAATTTCCAATTGCACCTCTTCCAAACAGGGAAAATGCATGATTATATGCTGTCGAGGCTTTGCAATCAAAAATGTGATTATAATGGAAGTCAATGGGGCCAAAACAGACACCAGCATAACCAAAGGGCAGTCAATCTGCTCAGGGTGTGTTGTTAATTCATTCATTCATTTTCTTTTCGGCTTAGTCCCTTTATTAATCAGGGGTCACCACAGCGGAATGAACCGCCAACTTATCCAGCCTCTGTTTTATGCAGTGGATGCCCTTCCAGCTGCAAACCATCACTGGGAAACATCCATCCACACTCATTCACACACATACACTACGGACAATTTAGCTTACCCAGTTCCCCTATAGCGCATGTGTTTGGACTGAAACCGGAGCACCCGGAGGAAACCCACACCAACACGGGGAGAACATGCAGACTCCACACAGAAACACCAATTGACCCAGCCGAGGCTCGAACCAGAGACCTTCTTGCTGTGAGGCAACAGCACTACCTACTGCGCCACCCTGAGTGTATGGTTGAGTTTGTGCCAAAATAAGATTTGTCAGCCCAAATCCTCACATGTGCTGAAACACAGAGATAGCTCTAGCCAAATTGAGACTCAAAATCAGCCCAGAGTGGATGAAAACGACCCAGCAGCGCACACATGGGTTCAGGAGTTCATCTTTCCGTCTTTCCACTCTGACTGAGAGCTGCTGATTGTAGAGTCGGTGTTGGGATGTTTTCTTCTCCAGGATCTCCTAACCAGCACTTCCAGCCTGTCAACCTCTGCCCTCTTCAGCACATCGCCAGTTCCTCCTGCGCTCCTTCAGGACTGATGGCCTGTAGAGGCAGAAACGCTCATGTGTGTAAACACTGCACAGCGGCTAGAAAACTACAGACTGTAGCTGTTGGTATCGCTTTATTTTGATGGTCCTTTTGGATCGTTGTGTTGACTGCGAGTTACATTGCAGCTACAAGACAACTCACTCTCATTAGAGCAGCATCTGTTGTGGAGAAAACACTGTAATCATGCTCCTCTATGGTCTGTGTTTTTCCTACTATAGAAGTGGATGGTTACAGGGTTTCAACTTCAGAATATACCCTTTACAGGAGAAAAATAAACTCTTAAAGGTTTGGAATCAGTTAAGGGCGATAAATGGTGTGTGTTTCAATATTTGTGGGAACTAACCCCGTGTTGGTGTGGGTTTCCTCCGGGTGCTCCGGTTTCCCCCACAGTCCAAACACATGCGCTATAGGGGAACTGATGAACTAAACTGGCCCTAGTGTATGTGTGTGTATGGGTGTTTCCCAGAGATGGGTTGCAGCTGGAAGGGCATCCGCTGCATAAAACATATGCTGGATAAGTTGGCGGTTCATTCCACTGTGGTGACCCCGGATTAATAAAGGGACTAAGCCAACAAGAAAATGAATGAATAAATGAATGAGGGCCAAAAACCAGCTTGATAGAGGGGGTGGGCCGATGATAAATATACCAGATATATTAAATGGTAATTTCCTATTTTACTAATAATTAAAAATAAATAGAACAAATTACTTCAATCATATTATTAATTATAATTTTTAAAATATATATATATTCTAATAAACTTACAATAAAAACATAAACACATTTATAACACAATGTTGTTCAATGAGTCCAGCTGCCTTTGCCTTGATTTGCTCGTCGATGTCTTGTGTATTGTCATGAGAGTATTTACATTTTTATTAATCTGATTCATGCACAACATATAATTGAAACAATTGATTTTAGCTGACTTTTTTTTGTTGCTCAACAACTAAACAAAAGGTTTTGTTAAATTAGAAATGACGAAGGTGTTTGCAGCAAACTTCATTCTAAATCCCTTCTCAGATGGGCTGGTGGGCCAAATTATAGGTTACTATGGGCCAACTGTGGCCTGCGGGCCCTACTTTGGGCATCTCTGGTCTGGATATTCAGGCTATATACATGTATATTTATAGCACAGGAGCATGTTCATGAAAGAAACATTTGCATTAACCCAGCAGAATAAACTCACACACAAAGAAGCTGGATGTATGATTCAGGAGGCCGAGACTGTCAACAACAGGTCTTTACGTTCATATTCTCAAAGCCAAATGTCCTAGAAATACACATACAAACATTATTTTAGACATTACTTGATTTAATTTGTGTTATTAATCAATAATGTTGCGTTAAAGTCTTTGTTTTTCATTAATGAGAGGTCTATCTTAGAGATGAGCCAGCCATATCATCCCTATATTCATCTCACACTCATGATGGCTCTATTCATTCATTTTCCTTCAGCTTAGTCTCTATTTTAGAGCTCGCCACAGTGGAATGAACCACCAACTATTCCAGCAAATGTTTTATGCAAATGTTTTTATCCAGCTGCAACCCAGTTCTGGGAAACACCCATACACACTCATTCAGACTTATACACTAGGGCCAGTGTAGTTGATCAGTTCCCCTATAGCGCATGTGTTTGGACTGAAACCGGAGCACCCGGAGGAAACCCACACCAACACGGGGAGAACATGCAGACTCCACACAGAAACACCAACTGACCCAGCCGGGACTCAAACCAGCGACCTTCTGGCCACAGTGCAACACCACTGAGCCACATATCTCAGTTTAATTACACTCTAAATAAACCGAGATGCATCTAACGACTGTCCATCATTAAATCTGAAGCGATGACCATCACATGAGCATCGTCATCATTAATATTCATCTGTTATCTGGAGTATGATCATCCCCACTGTTCTCTCTCCATAAACGTCACCATAAAGAGCTGTAATTATGCGATAAAGTCCGAGATCTTTCCTGAAATACCTCCCGCTGGAGTGTGTGTCTGTGCGTAATGGTGTCACAGCAAACCTTGAGGAGTCTGAAAGTGTCTAATTAAGGGATGTTTTCACTAATGGATCTGCAGGAGCGATCGTCTGCTTGACCTGCACTCCTACAGCTATTCATAGCCAGAAGATCCACATTTCAGCCTTTCTCTTATCAAGAGCCTCTCATTGGCTGAGGGTCACAGCAGACACACACACACACACACACACCGCATCGTCTCCATTAGCTTACGCAACACACTTCTGACGCTCGTCTTCAGATTCACAAAGTGTAAAACAATCAGAATGGACTGTGTTTACTCGACCCACATCTCACAATCCAATTAATCCAGGAGGAGAAACAATAACAATAAATCAAGAGCTGTTAATGTTCAGATTTAATATCCTGCTTCGATTGGACTTGTGGCAGATTGCGCAAGTAAGACATGTTGGATATCGGTTATGTTAAACACGCAAGCAGGTAAACAGGTGACAGTAACACACTGTTCTTACCGTATGCGACTGTACGCTGTGCTTCATTTGAGCCATGAGCTGTAAGATAGAGGACAGGTAACATATTTGTAGCATACATGTTGGGGGAAAACGGAGGTGAGGATCCACGTGCAGTTTATTAGAGAATATTCAGACAGGCAACGGTCAAACAGGTGCAAACTGCAGCATGAGGGTGATCCAACATAGTCGGAAACAAGTGGCAAAACAACACAATCAACAAGCATAACGAGTCAAAAACACAAGGCTAGACGGGAATAACACTTAGAAATGTTAACAGAAAACAAGACCTGTGTGTGTGAATGTGAGGTTTATAGAAACATTCACTGGCCACTTTATTAGGTACACCTGTCCAACTGCTTGTTAATGCAAATTTCTAATCACAGAGCAGCAGCTCACTGCATTTAGGCATGTAGACATGCTGAAGAGGTTCTGCTGCAGTTCACAGCGAGCAAGTAAAGCAGTTCTGAAGGCAAAAGGGGTCCGACCCGGTACTAGTAAAGTGTACGTAATAAAGTAGCCAGTGAGTGTATCACGGGGGATCTGGAACTGGTGCCTTATGGGATATGTAGTTTGTTAAAGTGGCATATGTGTAGTTCTCCACTAATACTAGATCTCTGGTGATCGTAACAGTATTTCATCTATGATTTTATTTCCATTGTATGTGTAAAGAACACTGTAACACCTCTCCACTACAACATATACAGGCGGGTCAATTAGCACTGCTGACAGGTGATGCTTGAAATATAAAACTCAGATGCATCAGTAACGTCAGGTTTGCGCTTTCATCTTGTGCTCATGTTAAAGTGAGTTGTCCGTCTCTACAGTGCCCACCGCCTGTTTGAGTTCAGAGTCCTGGTGAAAGACTCATGATTGGCTATTTTGACTGGACATTTCCCCATCGCTTTAAATGGCAGAACAGCCGTCTGTGTATATCTGTAGTGTTTGATCTCCACCAGCTCTTGTTGTGTCAGTGGATGTAGAGTCCGCCAGTGAGATTGACGGTCCACCGATCGGACAGAGGTGTTTTGATTAGTTCACGCTGCACTTCTGTACATCTAATTGAGTTGATTTATCATTATGAGCCCGGCAGCACCATCACAGTAATTAACAAATGATCTGTGTGTGTGTGTGTGTGTGTGTGTGTGTGTGTGTGTGTGTGTGTGTAAGAATCTCCGCTGACTGCAGGCTGTTTCTGAAGGTGTTCAGATGTTTATCGCTCTCTGACCGATTACTGGCTGTGTTTCAAATCCCGTCTGCAGGACTGGGCGTCATCTCGTTGGTGATTAACCTGATGTGTGTTTTAGTGAAGTCGATATCCAGCATTTTTAGTGTCAGCGCTAGCTTCACTCAGAACCACCGAGAGGCTTTCTGTTGACCTCAACTGAGCGCTAGTGTTCTGTGATAAAATAATTCCTGGTAATTAGCAAACCATTAGCTAACACTACTATCCTAATAAACTAGTAATCTTCAGTTTGTTTATAGTTAGTGAGGTAATAGTCGGGTTTACTGTAGGGTTTGAGGGATGCAGATCATATGGTAACACTTTAGATGAGGTCATGATTCATACTATTAGCTACTGGCTTATTACCTGCCTATTATGAAGATATTAATAGTAAAGTATGACTTTATTCTGCAACCCTTATCTGACCCAAAACCTAAACCTAACTAATACCTTACTGAACATTAATGAGCAGCTAATTATTCGTTATTTGGGCTAGTAGTGGTTTGATGATAGCAGGAGTTGTGACTAAAAGTATTACTGATCATACTTCATAACTACTAACATGCAGTGAATCTCTTAATGATAGGCAGGTAATAAACCAGTAGTTAATAGCATCACACTACACCACTTTAACTCAATGAATGAATGAATGAATACTAATGGCCTGTTTAGAAAATCAGAATAGATGGCGCTTTAGGAAAATACAGTCATACAGCATATAATCTGAAAGAGGGAACATTTATGAAGCATCAGTAAATAATATATTTCAAAACAAACAATTTGTGAGTAGTAATGCACATGTGTTATATTTAGAAGAACAGATATGAACTTAAATATTCACTGGTGTATTGTATGAGTTTACTGACCCAAATCAAACACTATCATTTTTACTGTCCAGAAAATCAATGTCAGCAGCTCCTCCCCTTCCTAAACAGCCCCTCCCCTTCATCAGTAGCCCCTCCCCTTCCCTTCCACAATTATCTCTTTCTCAGCAGCTTCCCCAATTAATCATCAGCAGCTCCTCCCCTTTATCAACAGCTCCTCCTCCTTATTCATCAGCTAATGCCTTTCCTCAGAAGCTCCTCCCCCTCATCATCAGCTCCTCCTTCGTCATCAGCAGCTCCTCCTCTTCCTCAACAGCTCCTCCTCCTTATTCATCAGCTAATGCCTTTCCTCAGAAGCTCCTCCCCTTCATCAACAGCCCCTCCTTCATCAGCTCCTGCCTTTCTTCAGAAGCTCCTCCCCTTCATCAACAGCTCCCTCTCTTTATCTTCACCAGCTCCTCCCCTTCCTCAGCAGCTCCTTCATCTTCAACCCCTCCTCCTCATCAGCAGCTCCTCCCCTTTTCTAAACAGCCCCTCCCCTCATTATCAGCTCTTTCACTCAATCAGCAGCTCCTCCTTCTGAGCATCTTCTCCTCCTTTCCTCAACAGCCACTCCCCCTCATCATTAGCTCCTCCTTCATCAGCAGCTCATCCCATTTCTCAGTAGCTCCTCCTTTTCCTCATTAGCACCTCCCCTGCATCATAATTAGCTCCTCCTCATCTCCATCAGCTCCTCCCCTTCATCATCAGCTCCTCTCATTTAACAGTAGCTCCTCCTCTTCCTTATTAACACCTCCTCTTCATCATAATTAACTCCTCCTCTTCATCATCAGCCCCTCCCCTTCATCATTAGCTCATTCTATTTATCAGTAGCCCCTCCTTGTCCTCATTAGCACCTCCCCTTTATCAGAATTAGCCCCTCCTCTTCTTCTCTCAGCCCCTCCCCTTCATCATTAGCTCATTCCATTTATCAGTAGCCCCTCCTTGTCCTCATTAGCACCTCCCCTTCATCAGAATTAGCCCCTCCTCTTCTTCTCTCAGCCCCTCCCCTTCATCAGCAGCTCATTCCATTTCTCAGTAGCTCCTCCTTGTCCTCATTAGCACCTCCCCTTCATCAGAATTAGCTCCTCCCCTTCCTCAGCAGCTGTTTGCATTTAAGTTTGACACAGACGGGTCTCTTCATCTGCGCGTCTTTCTGAAGTGTGTGCTGGAGTGAGAGGTGTAAATGAATATAAAGCAGAAGATTAGCAGAAGGAGAGCTTTAATGCGTCGGAAGCTGAACTGCAGCTGTAAAGGTGAGTCAGTGTTGGTTAATTAGCCATTAGCAGCAGCATTAAAAGAGGCCGACAGATTGACGAATCCGTGGAGCGCTTTACCAGCCAAACCTGCAGGTGCGGCAAACACACGCTCAGCTAAATGAGTTAATGTGTCAACGGGAACATGTTCAAGAAGAGCAGCGGCGTCTGCCAAACACACACACACACACACACACACACACACACACACACACACACACACACACACACACACACACACACACACACACACACACACACACACAACCAGTCAAAGCTCATGCACTCTCATTCAGACAACACACAATCCACAGTAATAGGCAACTGTGATTGCATCCTTTATTCCTGCAGTTGTGACGGTAAACATGTAACTCTGAGGAACGAATAAAGTCAGAATTCAGGAAATACACTACAAATACAGTCAGAATTCAGGAAATACATTACAAATACAGTCTGAATTTAGGAAATACACCACAAATACAGTGTGAATTTAGGAAATACACCACAAATACAGTCAGAATTTAGGAAAAACACTACAAACAGTCAGAATTCAGGAAATACACTACAAATACAGTCAGAATTCAGAAAAACAGGAATCTGTGTGTTGCTATGGAGTTGTTCGGGTCGTCTGAGTGGTTGTTAGGATATTATGTTCTGTGTGGTTACTAGAGTGTTACTATGCAGTTGCTAGGGTTTTCTGCATGATCTCTGGAGTATCCACGAGGGTCAACCAAATGTTGCTATGCAGTTGTAAGGGTTGTTTGGGTGTTAAATGGGTGTTGCTATGCTGTTGCTAGGGTTTTCTAGCTAGTTATGCAGGTGTTGTTATGCAGTCGCTCTGTAATTTTCACAACTGTTTGAAACGGTCACAAATCAAAGGAGAAAATCAGCACGGTGCATAGTAAAGTCAGAATCAATATTAGAGTCATAAAGCATTTAAACTCACTCTCCAAAACTCTGTGGATGAAGTGAATATTAGCAGAACATTACCAGCTAGCAGCGCTGATCTCCTCAAACACTGCTGTCTCTCCAGTATCAGTCAGAGTTTCCTCCTCGTCTGTTTCTCACACACACACACACACTCAGCGCTCGCTTCATTTCATGCTCCGTGGCTCATGATGGCCGCAGTCGCTCGCCGGACAGTAAAACATGCTCCTGTTGGCTTTCTGAAACCATGCAGAACTAAGGAATTGAATTAATTCGAGTCGTGCTGTAAGAACACGCTCCTGCTCTGTGCTTCTGATCCTCGAGCGCTAATTTGATGTCATGCTGTGTTGATTTGATAGTCTTAATAATAAACTCCATCAGTTACTCGCAAACAGCCTTCAGAAATATCACCTCGTTCCTCCGCCGCTGCGCTTCTGGAGCTCCTCTAGATCTGTTTGTTTGTTTGTTGGTTTGTGAGATTGCTTTGCCCTCGCGACAGCAGAGACGGTGTAATTATTCAATATCTCGTGACTAGCTAACTACTGTAGGAGATCAGTTCTGAAGTCGTGTGTCGTTAGCTTTGTTTCCATCCAAATCTTCATGTGCACGGTGTGGATTAAACACTGAATGGAAACACCAAGATGTGCACGCGATTCGGAAATGTGCATAAAGAGATGCTAACTGGGATTAACTGTTTATCCGATAAGAAAGTGACAGACGATGGTCAGATATAAGTGTGTGTGTGAGGGTCTCTGCATCACTAATGTTGGTCTGCAGCTCTCCATTGTTGTATTGTATTATTATTCCTCCAGAACTGTCTTGAGCATCTGTCTGCGCTGCCGTCTCACACCTCCAGGAGCCGCCGCATTTGGTCTTCATCTGCTGAGGCTCAACTCATTTATTAGAGGAGAACAAACACCACTGTATGTGACCTGAGTGTTGCTATGCAGTTGCTAAGGTTGACTGTATGGTTGCTAGGATATTATAATTAAGTACTTAGGGGTTGCTAT
>CAIGQQ010028517.1:2151-18689 GCA_903798035.1 Danio albolineatus | reverse complement strand
TCTATAATGTGAGATTTATGACATAATTATATAGTAAAGATTATAAAATAAGTATAAGCTATAACACAGAGAGACAAAGCTTTTTGAGTCAAAACCTAATAAAATGACTGCTATGGTCAAAAACCTAATCAATGTATGATGGGATTTTTGTTTCATGCAGGTTTGTACATTACCATATAACTAATATTTATATATGCTTAATATTTAAATTTTTTGACAAATTATTTTGTGAAATTAATTAAATAACCAGTTTATTCAGACTGTACAGTGTGTTGTTATGGTTTAATAAATTATTTTAAACTAATAATCATGAAAAAGCCCTCTGGTGACGTCATTCATTTGTGGACTGGTGGTGACGAGCCTGGAGAGTGACGGTTAATTTTTGAAAAGGAGAACTCCGCTTTTGCAGCTCCATCATTCAGGTACGTTATTACTCTTTTAAAACTATAATAATGAAATATTTTGTATTACGGGGTAATGTTTCTCTTCCCTTGTCTTATATGGTGACAGACTGAATAAGGGGTAACGTTAATATGGATTAATACTGTGCTTGTAACTTTCTGATGGATTTCTGTCGTCAGCCTTCGGTTCAGGAATCTGTGTCAAGCTGACTTTGCTCTGCTTTTTGTTCGAAATAAGTTACAGTTTCGCTTTATTTGTTTGTCAGTATTAATTAAAACATCAATAACAATAACAACAGGTGCGTTATTTGAAGGCGAGCTCCGAGAGGCAGCGTGAAGCGCGTGCACGCTCTTTTAATGGTAACTTCATATGAGCCGATTTCCGCTTTCGTGCAGTTTTTATCTCCAACCTTGAACAAACGAGTACTTCCAGCTTGCTCGTGTGTGAGTTTAGCCCAGTTTAACTCGGGCTAAACTCTGTAAAGTAGTGTACACGCCGGCTAGTCTGCATTAAAACCTCAAGGGAACATGCCGCGCTCGCGCCTGCCCGAGTCTATGCACGCGCTATAGTAATAATTGCTAAGGGTATTATTAAAACCTTTCAAAGCCAAAACATATTTTAATAATCCATAGATTAAAGATCAGGTGTTATTTATGAAGGACATACAAACATGCAGGCTAAATGTATTGTGAAATGTTGAACCTTGTTAAATATAGGCTACATATATGTATATATTGTGCTAAATAAGTTTAAAATTCATATTTTAATGTATATCTTTCTTTTCTTCAAACAGCCTGGACACTGAACTGCATCGTAAATCTTGTGCTCGGTATGTATTATTGCTTTTAATTCTAAACAAACTGTATTAAGTATTATGAAATGAATATTATAAAAGACTTTAACATTGTATTGTAACCTGGGCTGCAGGACACAAGTAGCTTTGAAGAGGAAGGATCCCAGCTTAAAGAAGGACATGCGTTACATCCATAATTGTGACACAATTATCATCAACAAGGACACCTGGTAAATATTGTATTTTATAACATGCATATGTCAGACTTAGTTGTTGTGTACTGAAATATATTTATCACAAAAATGTTCTATTACTTATTGCTGCTGTTTGTACAGTGAGAATATTAAGGTCATT
The DNA here is from genome assembly GCA_903798035.1 of Danio albolineatus. NCBI lineage: Eukaryota > Metazoa > Chordata > Actinopteri > Cypriniformes > Danionidae > Danio > Danio albolineatus. The sequence goes on along the minus strand of CAIGQQ010028517.1, from coordinate 17,140 downwards.
GCTTATTAAAAAGTCCTGCAAAGAAAATATGTTTTAAAAGAAAGTGTAAATTTGCCTACAGGATTTGTTGCAATGTCTGCAAAACAAATTTAAAAATGAAAGGATTTCAGTGGTGAGCTCATCTATCATCTTGCAAAATGAAACAAATTAATGGGATGAAAAGGAAGTGAACTGTACTCTGAGGAACTTAACACAAGGCAAGTTCAGTTCAATACATTTGATGCCAAAGGTAGATTAATTCTGTGGTTTAAATTCATATTTACACACTCTAAAATGCTGTCTTTCTACCTCAGATTGTGATGGACCTGGAATGCGACACCAGATATTCATAAGTCAAGAACCGAATGAACACCCTTTTCCAGAGCACAGATTATGGAGGGGTTTGCAGAACTAATGGAGCAGTTTTTTCTTCTTGGAGTGCCACAGCTTGTGAGTAAACACTGTTACATTGTGTGCCAAATAGTTTTGCGTCCATGATGACTTTAAGAAACTTGTATTGCTGAAAATATGTCATTTGGAAACTTACACATGAAGTAACCAAAATGTTTTTTGCATTTAGGATGCTGCTTAGAAAACTTGGTGAAGAACGCAGAAACATCTTTAAAAGAAATGGCCCAAAAAGGGACAGAAAGAAGGAAGTGCTCCATGACAGTTTCATTGGACCAGCAGCGGAAACCGCAGAAGGTAACTACTCCCTATATTACATACTATTTGCCCCAAACACACACACACACACACACTTTAATTGTATTAATTATAACTGTAATTCTATTTGATGACTTATGTTAATTGGTTAAAAGTACTCAACATTAAAATATTGTTTTACAGAAATCCAAAGGTCCTACACCATCCAGGATTCAGCAGCTCTCCTGATTCCACCAAGGCTTGAAGTTTCAGCATTACAATGGACAACACTCCCTCGCTATCCTTCAACTTCCTCATTTATCAGAGGCACCACAGTGGAGTGAATCACCAACTAATCTGCCCTTTCCAGCCACAACCCAGCACTTGGAAACACCCATATACTCTCTCATAGATCTACACACATTCACTCACTATGGCCAATTCACCTATACCGTACACATGCTTTTGGACTGTGGGGTCAACCGGAGCACCCAGAGGAAACCCACAAGAACACTGGGAGAACTTGCAAACTCCACACAGAAATGACAACTGGCCCAGTCGGGACTCGAACCAGTGACCTGCTTGCTGTGAGGTGACAGTTCTAACCAGTGAGCCACTGTGCCACCCATGGACAAAACTATTTACCTTATAAGAGAGGCTGACTGACATGGACATGCTACAGGTTGTGAAATGGCTGTTTGCAGTGTTTTGTCTAATCATTCTGCAATGTTTTAGTAATGTTTTTTTATTAAATTATGTATAAAAATGGATGTTGTGATGACCAATACATGCAGGTACCATCCACTTTTTGAAATTGTAGTGTTATTTAATAGATGTTTTGATTGTTTGTGTATTGTTTCTATCTGCATTGTGATATATTTCTCTTCATTTTAGACATGTGTGAAAGTGAAGCACTGTATTTGTTCAAACAGTACAAAAGCTTAGAAAAGTGAAATTATTTCAATTACATTGTAAAATGCCATTAAACTGTTAAGGTAGATCTGCTGTCCAATGCAAAGTATGCAGAGGTGCAATTTTAAATATTTTAAAAAATATTTTGTATAATGAATTGAATAAATTTAAACAATTTGAATTGTCTGGATTGGTTTTATTTTTTATTCATTAATAAGTAACAATAATTCAATAATAAAAAAAGAACCCTTAAATGGTTCTAAATAGAACCATCTAACTTGAATTCAAAGAACCATTTGGGGTTCTATTTAATGAACCCTTAAAATGGTTCTATATAGAACCTTTTTGGGGTTCCATATATGAAGCGCTCGATAGAACCATTTTTGGTTCTATATAGAACCGTTTGTTTTAAGAGTGTGCTCTCACATTAGACTGGTTATGCATACATTTTTGTTAAAAATCACTAGATTTCTTTATAGGTTGCTCTCTATTATTCATTTAGATGTTCAAAGTAAGATAATGCTAAGATATTTTCATAAATTATAATTAAATACTTAATTCCATCAAAATTTTCTAATCCAAATTATTTCTTGAGTTATCAAAATATGTCTCTCTCTCTCTCTCTCTCTTTAGTCACCACTATGCTTTGTAATTTATCCTATATCATGTTCAAACACCTTTATAACTAAACCTATGAAAGTTTAATCAAAATTATTTAACATTTATCATTTTAATATTACATATTTAATGTTTCATCGTAAATTTTCATATAAGATTTTCCTTTAGTTTACCTGATACTTTTCTCTCTATCAAATTGACAGGAGTCTGATTTGATTCAAGAACAGGTAACTACACTTTTGTTCTGAATTTGCCAACTCAGTGGTCACATTATACTCAATTTGGACTGTAGGTTGACTGCTTTGAGGTGGACTGCCAGACTCTCCCTCCTCGCACCCTGAGAAGACAGCTAGTTCATAGATTGGTGCTTAAGTCTTTTCTGTGGTGCCCAGACTCAACACATTTCTCACAATGTTTCCCCCTTCTCTCTTAGTACTGACTTCTTTTCTTTCATTCAGCTGAAGTAAAGTTCTTGTGGAGCAATTTTCTTGTTTGATCAGTTCATCATTTTCTTGTTCGCCTCTTTTTAGTGTCTTTGGACAAAAGTAGCCTTTTCAGTAATCTGGGCATGCAGTGCCTGCATCACTGCTATAGTTGTCACAAGTGTCCACAGCCAACAGCTTGTCCATTGTGTTTTCCAACACCTTCTCCATTTGCCAGTGCACTCAAAGATGTCTGGTAGGTACAAGACTACAGTCCCCCAAAGTCCATCCCTATGCCCTCTTAATTTATATATGAAATTTAGCTCATGACCTAATAAAAGTCTTTTCCCTCTTTCCTCCATCAAAACAAGACTCCTTCCATCTATTTTTCCTCTACTTCATTTTATTTTAGTTTTTCTCACAGATTATATTTCTTTAATACTAAGTCATCTGTATATTTGTATTATTGATTTTCTGTTCCTTTAATTTACTTCTATTTTAATGTCTTTAGCTTTAGCTAGTCCTTTACTTATTTTTCTCCTTATCTATGCTAGAGTTTCTTTACTAGCTGTTCATTTTTACATTGTATTATAATTTGTCTAACATTTTCCATACTCAGTTTCTATTTCCTCACTGCTTGCATTAAATGTTCCTTCCGTTTGCCGTTTGTCATTATTTTTAATCTTTTATTTTCTCTGTCACATTTTTAAGTACTTAATTTTTTATTTCCATAACTGTCTTAATTCAGCATTATTACATGGTGGCCTAATATCTGGTATCATTGTTTAAAATCATGACTGCTAGCTCAGAATTCACATTATTAATTGAACTCACATATTTTTACTAAACACATTTTTCATTTTTTGAAATGCAATGCTTAATTATAAATTTAGCTTCTTACTGCATAACCTCTTAAACTCACTCTGTCATGGTTTTTTTAACACTTACTCAGTTTCTATGATTTTCATTGAAACATTGTACTTTACTACAATTAACTCAGATAGCAATATAGCTGACTTTAAGAAAGAAAAAAAACATTTTTAGTTCTATTGCCCTTAAATACAATCTAATCCTCCAAAATCAACCCTTAGTTTCTTCAAAATGTTACTGCTTTTTTACTTTTTATCTTGTCTGTTTCAAATACCCATATTTAATATATTTTAAACATCTCTTTTTTATCTGTTAAACAACGTTTGGACTTTAGTTTTTTTCCTTAATCTTAGGTTTTTACCTCTTAAGTTTTCTTATACATTTTTTCATTACACCTTCAGTTTCCTTTTCTCACCTTTCCTTCTCAAGACTTTCTTTCTCCAATCTCTCCCTCTCTAGAGCTTCTTTAGCTAGTCTTTCCTTTTCAAAACGCTCTTTCTCCAATCTCTCCTTCTCTAGATGCTCTTTCTCTCGTCTTTCCTTCTCCAACCTATCTTTTTCCAGTTTCTCTATCCCCAAGATTACCTATTACTCCTATCACTCCCACTACTTTCCAATTTTCCCACAACTTTATCCTCATTTTTGGTCTTAGTTGGTGTCTTTGTTTTCCAAGGAATTTTAATGTCGGCACGTTTTCCCAATCTATCTTATACCATACGTAAATTGAATAGCTAATCAATAACAGGTTTACATGAAAATTTTAGGCAAAAAAATGTATGCACAATTGAAGGTATAGATTGAGATTGTTATCTCTTGCCCTTCAAAGGTTTTCTCAATTAATTCAAGAAAATTTGAGAACTCCAATTTATCCAAGCCACACCCTAGCCACTTGTAGAACTTGTAGGCTACTTTGTGATGGATGGAAATTTTCTTTTGTGTCTTTCCCTATGTGTGTATGTGTTTGTGTGTCACCTCCTTCTTCTGCACCTTCTGTGGTATCCTCCCTCTCTTGGACCTTCTGTGGTATCCTCCCTCTCTTGGACCTGAGCAGTCAGGTCCACTCTAATTTCATGTGGCCCCCCTCCACTTCCTCCTAAACAGGCGAAGGCCACTGGTTTCTTAGATTGGTTGTTAGCAGTGATCTGTGAAGACAAGAGCTGCAATCAAAGCAGTTAGTTTGTCATGATTGGTGCCAATGGTGTAAATGTTTTCCAGGGACAGCGCAGAACTCTGTCCAGGACACTGTCGACCTGTCAAAAGCTCAAAGCGTGTGAAGTCAGCTCCTGTTGTAGAGAAATGTATAGACATTAATGCAATAGGCAAAACATTTAGTCAGTTCATTTTAGTGTGCACACATATTTTAGCCAATTTTCTGTCATATCTTATAATTATATTTATTGCCGGCGGTACCATAAATAACGAGTCAGACCTAAGGAATGCTCAACAGTTCTCCGTTTCTGAAATTGGTCGACCCAAGGAGGTGAAGAAACCTGACCTCCACCATTGTGGCAATTTGACATGTACAGCTGTACCCACATATCCACAATCAAATTAGATATTAACCCTTAAATCTTTTTCTAACTTAAGTGTCTCAACCATTGGTATCATTTAAACTTTTCTAATTTATATGCCCTAACCTGTCCTCAGACTATTATCGTCTGCTCTAAAACAAATCAAGCATTTAATGACAGCAGTGCTGTCTATTAGCCATCAGCATGTCTGTTTGCTCCTTTATTTTTCCACACAGAATTCTCTTCTGGAGCAGCCATGTCTTGCTGCTCAGACAAAAATTCTCTTGAGAATTCTGGCAGGAGGGACGTCACGTCTGGCTCAGAAGTTACCACAAACTGACCTTTTAGATAGTCTGAGGCACGTTTTGCTGCCAAGTCTGCTGCTTCATTCCCTCTTTATATTAGGTCAGTTCCTTGAGAATGACCAGTGCACTTAATGATAGCCAGTTTGCTCTGCAACATTATGGCTTCAGAGAGCTCTCTTGCTTCTTTCTCATGAGTGATAGGCCTTTTTATCCATACAATTTGTGCCATAATGTTCAATCATTTCTTGTTTACACAACTCTAATTCTTTAATGCGAGTTTTCATGTCTTTTGGTTCTGTCTGACTTTGTATTATTCCAATAATTTTTTCCCATTGTTGTCCCAATGTAGGACATCCATATTCTTCACATTCTCTATCAAATTCACCCTCCATAATTTCTTTGCGCGTTAGATGTTTCTAGCTCTGTTCCCTACTCTACGCTAAACCCTGGTTCCTTCTACGAACCTTTTTCCTTCTAAACCCTAATCTTATTATTTTTTATCTTTTTCTTTTTTATTATTATATTTTGTGGTTTCTCTGAAACCTTATTCAGTTATCCAATTTTTTTTCCCTAACCACACCTTCACAGGGAGAAGGATTTGCTTTAACAAAGACAATCACTCATGTCTAAGTCCCTGGTATTAAGAGTCTTCTACCTCCGTCGAGAATAGGATTGCTCTTAATCAATTACCTCCTAGGGGAAGAGGCCTTTCCTCCGAATTTCCCTTGCGCGGAAAATTGCCCCTATACCTTGTAGGGCCAAGGATTTATTCTGAATTCTAGCAATTCACCCTAAACCTTCACTCAATCGCGCGTCATCCTTAAATTCTCAAAATTTCACAAAATTTCATCATTTTTTGGATATTGCTTCTAGCTTTCTCCTCTACTTCACATCAGGATTTACTGTATTCAACACTTCATTTATAGTAATCAATCGCAGAATTTTATTTAAAAAGGTTTCTGCTTACCTTCTTTGATAGGCGCCTTTGTGTTGAATTCAGTTCATCCCTCTGTCTACTAAAATTCCTCCTTTTCCCATCACGTCGTGGGTCACCAAAATTGTAGGACTTCACAGGGTCCTCAGCGTGCTCAAAAATGGGATGCAGTCGCTCTGGTCAAATTTCAAAGTTTTATTTGAAAGCAAGGAGAAAACCACAAGCAGTATGTACTGCGGCAGGAGAGTTCAACAGCTCTGTTTCCCTTTTAGAAACACACCCTTTTATAGCACAGTTGTTTACTATATTCTGTCTTCTCTTGGGTGGCCGACCTTCTGAGCAGGTGTTACAGCTCACACATTTTGTCCTTATCAGAACTTCTCTGCACTCTTCCATGAACCCATGTGCTGTCCTTCAGCATAGAGACGTGATTCAGACTGCTGAGTACATAATATGCAAGTTAACCCCTTCAAACAGTTTCACAATAATCAGCACTCTTAGGTTGATTATTAAAGCCTTCTTATGCATAGAAATATGTAAAAGTTAAACTGAAAAACACCACAAAAGCAAGTCAATAAATCAAGCGCACGTTATTATCATCAGCTCAAGAAATTTGTTATTTCAAATATAGACATGCACTTTAGACAGGCTCGTAAAAAGCTACGGGGCACCGGGTAGAATCTACTCTTAGAATCAGCTTTGTGGCTGTTCATCAAGACGACGACGACAAGGTTTGTTTGAGCTCGGGTTGACCATGGCTTGTTATTATATGTATATATATATATATTTACAGTGTAATGTTTCGGCTGTGCATTTAAAACATGGCGGATCCTTTGTTTTCATTCTGGTTTGTTGCGCGAGTGAATGACATATCTCTGTAAATCAATAGAGTTCAGCTGCGTGTCTAGCTCCACCTTTAGGTACCCTCTATACCCTTTGCAGAGGGTCTGCAACATCGCACACCCAGAAAAGCAAGATGAGCTTCAGACTCCAGACAGTTAATTCTTCAATTAGAAATAGAGGTTGACAAGGCCAGGAGTGTCAAACTCAATTTCTGGAGGGCTGCAGCCCTGCAAAGTTTAGTTCCAACAGCATCAATTCAGTTCAATTCAATTAATCTTTATTTGTATAGCGCTTTTACAATGTAGATTGTGTCAGAGCAGCTTCACATGGATTATAAAAAATTTAAACAGTGTCAGTCCAGTTTTCAGTGTTGAAGTTCATTTTAGTTCAGTTCAGTGTGGTTTAATATTCACTGCTGAGAGTCCAAACACTGAAGACTAATCCATCGATGCGCAGCCCTACAAGTCTCGAACCATGCAAGCCAGTGCTGAAAGTGAAGAATTAAAAAACCTTGAGAGAAACCAGGCTCAGTTGGGCACGACCATTTCTCCTATGGCCAAACGTCTTGTGCAGAGCTGTAGTGTAGGCGCCGGAGGCTGGAGAAAGCTGGACGTCCAACGTGGCTGGCCCTTCAGGAACAATGAGAGGACTCGTCTGTCACTGAGGTCTTACAGGGATCTGTCTCATTTTCTCCACTCCTCCATAACCACCACAGCAGCTGCTCAGGATACGGCATGGTCCAGGATTATAGAAACCTCGTATATAATAAAAAACAGACTAACATACTATAACTGCATTTTAGAACAAAAATGATCCATGTCTACACTGCCATTTCACCTAGCATTTCTGAAAAGATCTCCATCAACGCTATATGCTAAAAATGCACATCAGGTGGTCCCACACACACACACTCTGGCATGCACTGCAGTGTATGCACACATCTAAGCTCCAGGCAGTTAGCGGGTACTCGGAGCTCAGCTGGTGAGAACAGAGCACGTCAGATATTTCGTCAAGGATCTATGGCTGAATCCATAGTTGTTAAAAGGGACATTTAATTAATGTTGTCTTTACCTAATGACTCTTTGGTCTTTTGATTCAATTACTTGTTATCAGGTAATGTGTTTTGCCTGACCGCAAAGATCAGTTAATATATGAATTTATGTAATCACGTACACTAATTCTGCATATTTGACTGATTGCTTGCCTGTATTTCCTATATTGTATAAACTTATTGTACATTATACTTTTATAATGGCCATTATTGATTATTAAAATTTATATTCAGCAAAAGAGAGGGTATGTTTCATATTTTTCAATGAAAATGAAAGGTGGCAGTTATTTTATAGGCTCCGTTTTGTTATAAATGTGCATACAGTTAAGATGACGGTCATATAAATATATAGCTACACGATTTTTTGATGTCTGTTAAGTTGTTAATACCAAAATGAAAATAGTCAGTTCCTAATGTCACTTTTTAATTTTATTATTAAGATTGTTAATTGTTATTAACATCGTTCCCTTTGAAGATTTACTCGACGTGTCCTCTGGAGTTTGTTTTCCATATCACACTTGCAGTCTTATCTTACAAGGAAAAAATGCTAGACTGAACTTTGTGTACTTAATATAGAGAAAAAAGCCCCAATCAGACTGGCGAATATCTGCAGCCATGCCTCTGCTTTCAGATGTCTCCATTTTCCCTATCCACACTGACACAGCGCAGCAGAGGTTTGAAATGAAAATGGCCTCTTCAGCGTTTCCAAAACTCTCCATTTTCAGGGCTCCAAAACTCTGGGGTAGTGTGGTTGAAAAGCATAACCATAGCAAAAATTATGCATTTTAAAACTAAAACGTATTCGTGTAAATGGGGCCTGAGTTTGACACCTGTGGTTTAGGCAATTCAAAGTCATGGTCGGCTACATATGTCCTGTGATGCTAGACTCTCAAGGGATACGTTCAAGCTTTTTTCAGCAACAAAAGCATAGGGGCCATTCCACAAAATCTTTTGGCTACATTTTCTCCAAAATGACTAAAAATTATCAATATGATGATGAAAAACTGTACATCTATAGTCAAACCACCTTTCTGCAATCTTATACCAAAAATGGAAATAAGGGCAGCATTAATAGCTTAAATATGGGAGGGCATTGCTGTTATGTGATTGTATTGTATTGCAATATAGAGCAATTAAGTGTTGATGTTAAATCAAAAGTAATTTACAAATACTTGAAAATGAGATGCTTTAATGACAATAATTCTCTGTGGTTACAACTGAGTTAGTTACAAATAACTGTATAAAATGATAAAAAAATATGATATAAATTGTACCCATCTTAAATTACCTGGTAGAGAGAGATGGGGGAGGGAGAGATAGAGAGGGAGTCGGAGAGAGACAGAGCATGAAAAACACAGAGCAAGAAAAGAGACAGAGCAAAGTTTACCAACTATTTTGTATCTTTCTTGACCATGTGACCAGCCCAGATACTAAGGCCCCGTTTACGCTAGTGCGTTTTAGTTTTAAAACGGCGTTTTAGCATGAAAACGATCCGCGTCCACACTAGCGTTTTACCCAGCGTCTCTTAACAGATGTCCGTCCACATTACGCCACCAAAAACGTATATCACGTGACCATTCGCGCACTCTGGGCATGCGCGTTCAAGTATAAACAGGAAGCATGCGTCTCGCTTGGCATTTGGTTATTGTTAGTCAACAAACGCTGGTTGAACGATGAACGCGATGGCAAAGAAAGCAAGAGAGGTCTTTTTGTGGACAGACGACGAGGTCGAGTTGTTACTTAAAGTAACAAATGAATATAAAACATCCATGGCTATTGAAAATACAGTGTTTACAGTGAAGGCTGGTCAGCCGTCTGCCGGTGACGTTATAGCCATGTGCACTTGACGAATAAGGGAAGGTTACGCAATGACCAAAAGCCCCAATCACGTAGCCAATCTCAGCAGCCATGCCTCCGTTATCCAATGTCTCCGTTTTCCACCGTCTACACTGAGACGCAGCAGCAGCGTTTTAGAATGAAAACGATCTCTCCAGCGTTTCTAAAACGCTCCGTTTTCGCGGCTCGAAAACTCCGGCATAGTGTGGATGGATGGCGTAACCGTAGTAAATCTTATGCGTTTTAGGAGGAGACAACATGGCGGCGCATTGATCGGACGTACCTATTCACGCTCCTGCAGCATTCGGGAAATTAGCTCTCAAACAGCCACAAACTGAACGAAAATATAGGCAACAAACCACTGTAACGTTAAATAACTCTAAGATAAAATGACATCGTGTTCAACAAAGAAGAAACACGGAAATCAAGATGATACCGAGTCCGCCATTGGCCAGGCTAGCGCAACACACGAAGCTAAAGAAACCAGCGCAAACATCGATAAAAACCAAGAGAGTCCCATTATAGATGCAATCGCAAGTATGAGAGAAGACTTCTCAATCAAATTTACGGAGATTTTCTCAGCCATACAGGAGGTCAAACAAGAGGTCAAAGACTTTTCAAATAGATTAGCCACGGCAGAACAGCGCATCAGCGACACAGAAGATCGGATGACCGTGACGCAAAATACTGTAGACAGTCTCCAGCAACAGGTGAAACTTCTGGGAGCTAAACTGGAAGATCAGGAAAATCGAAGTCGCCGCAATAATGTGCGTCTTACCGGTCTACCAGAAGGGGAGGAGGGCACAGATGCGACGGGATTTCTTGAAAGATGGCTACCTGAAGTACTGGGACAGAGCTCTTTTTCCAGCCCGATAATTATTGAAAGAGCTCACCGCCTACAGGATCGCCGAGACCGAAACACTCCCAGAACACTCATCGCACGTTTCTTGAATTCGAAGGATAAAGACAAAGTGCTGCAACGCGTGCAGGCTAAAGGCAAGATAACATACGGTGAGCACGAAGTTAAGTTTTTTCAAGATATCGCGAAAGAAACACATCTGAAGAGGCAAAAATTCTACGAAGTGAAGCAACAGCTTAAAGGCATGGACATTCGATATGGAACAGTCTTCCCTGCAAAGCTGCGAGTCACTCACGCTGGACGTGACCGCACATTTGAGAGCTCAGCTGATATGGAAAATTACATCCGTAACCTGAAAGATGCAAGTAGTTAATTTTTCAGTCGGGACAATCGAATATAGAAGAAAACAAATGTTTGAATGTGTCTGATTGACCTTGAGATGTGACTAACGGACCCTCTATACAGATATGGTCAGTGATTATTATTTCCAGCCGCAACCCATCTCTGGGAAACATCCATACACACACATTCACACACATACACTACGGACAATTTAGCCTAGCCAATTCACCTGTACCACATGTCTTTGGATTTGTAGGGGGAAACCGGACCACCCGGAGGAAACCCACGCAACCACAGGGAGAACATGCAAACTCCACACAGAAATGCCAACTGACCCACCCGGGGCTCGAACCAGCGACCTTCTTGCTGTGAGGCGAACGTGCTACTCACTACGCCACCGTGGCGCCCCAAGGAAATTTATATTTATGTTAATTTATTTTTATATATATTTTTTTATGTTTCTCTCACTGGTATTTCACTTCGAAACCTGCAGCATAGCATTAGGCCTATTTTGAAAATCTGTTTGAGCTATATTGGATCTATCAGACGGTGTTGTGTGCTGTTAACCAACTCCTAATATGCATGATCGTTTGTTTGTGGGAGCGTGTGATAGTAGACACACGTAAAATTTGCGTTATGCTGATCCCTAAAAAAGGGATTTTTGTGTTAGCATGGGTAAAATGCTGGCAAGTTCAGGAAGCCAGTATTAAAAGCATCCAAGGTTGTTTTCATTATTCATTGGTTACAGAGCAAGTGACATCTTATTTTAAACAGGCTAAGGAACAAACTTGTAATACTAACCAAACTCTGCACTAGCATGGTAATGGAATCCAATTCAGAATTAAAAATAATATCGTGGAATGTGAGAGGTCAAGGTAAACTAGCCAAAATTAAGCAAATAATGACCAGAATAAAACAATTTAACCCTTCGATAGTATTTCTACAAGAATGCCATATTTCATCAAATAACATAACACCAATACAAAGTCGCTGGAAAGGGCAAATTTATTCAGCTTTATTTTCCTCTAACGCTAGAGGAGTAATGATCTTAATACATAAGTCAATTCCATTCCAAGTATTAAAGGTCTTACAGGATTCAGCTGGACATTACATAATAATCCAAGGTTCTATTTTTAATGAAAACATTATTCTGGCTAATGTGTATGGACCTAACACAGATTGTCCAAGTTTTTTTGAAAAATTATTTCTTTTACTATCTTCTTTACCAGGAAAATTATTAATTGCAGGAGACTTTAACTGCACATTATCTCCTAAAGTAGACCGCTCTACAGGTTCAGATACAACACATACACAGCCTAGAAGAAAGATATGGGACTTCATTAAAGAACTCAACTTATGTGATCCATGGCAAGATTATACCCTACCGAAAGAACGTATTCATGTTGCTCCACAGTGACAAAGGGCCACTCTCGTATTGATTATTTTTTAATCTCTAACAATCTTTTTCCCAGGGTAACATCATGTCTGTATGATCCTATTGTCATTTCAGATCATGGCCCAGTGTCTTTAGCTTATAAATCAGTAAATAATTTGGAAGAAACTTACCGTTGGCGCTTACACCCAAAATGGTTACATGACTCAGATTTCTTGAAATATACTGGAGTAAAAATAGATATCTTCTTTGAAAATAACAAAAATGAAACATCGGTTACTGTAAGATGGGAAGCATTCAAGGCATATATTCGAGGTCAGATAATTAGTTACACAAGTTCAAAAACAAATAAACTTCAATTGGAATTAAATTTATTAGAAAAAGAAATTAAGTTTGTAGAGGAAAAGGTGTATTCAGACACGTCAAATACTATACACCATGAACTGCTTAAACTTAGGGCTCAATACAACAAACTCTCTGCAATAAAGGCTGAAAACAGCTTAATAAGATTGAAACAATATTTTTACGAACACGGAGAAAAGGCCGGAAAATTATTAGCATGGCAAAAAAAAAAACTAGAGACAGAAAAATCCATTAATAGTATTCAAACACTAAATGGTGAATTAAAATCTAACCCTTTAGAGATAAACAATGCTTTCGTTCACTTTTATAAAGAGCTGTATAAATCTGAGTCAGCACAATACATTGAAGACCAAGTCCAGTTTCTTAATGATCTTCAACTGCCATGTATATCAGAAGATGATAAAAATTATTTAGATCAAATAATAGAAGAAAGTGAAATCTTAGAATCCATATTAAACCTAAAGAATGGCAAAACAGCAGGCCCTGATGGGCTACCAGTTGACATGTATAAACTTTTTAAAAATAAATTGGTTGGTCCTCTTAAAGAAATGTATGTTGAATCATTTAAAAATGGATATTTACCACCTACATTAAGAAACGCCTTAATTACTTTAATTTTAAACCTGATAAATCTCCTACCAAATGCGAGTCATACAGGCCAATTTCCCTACTTAATACAGATGCAAAGATTATCGCAAAAATTTTAATGTATACAGAGGCACACGGCAAGGATGCCCTTTGTCCCCAATGCTCTTTATTTTAGCACTAGAGCCCTTAGCAATTGCAGTCAGAAGCCACTCTATTATTAAGGGTATTACAATTAAAGACCACGATCATAGAATAGCACTATATGCAGATGTCTCTATCTTTTTTCTAACAAGACTTGAGAGGTCAGTACCAGCATTGTTAAAGCTGATTGATAGATTTGGAAAGTTCTCTGGCTACAAAATCAACAACTCTAAATCATCCATTCTTTTTTTAAACACTCAAGAAAGGAATATGCCACCAATCGAACACCCATTTACAAATGCAGTTAATGGCTTCAAATATTTAGGAATAATCATTACCCCCACAATTGACAGATTAGTCCCTACACTCTAAAAAACGTTGGGTTATTAATGTAACCCAATAGTTGAGTTAATAATATTTGGTGCTTTGTTGGGTTATTTTAACCTTTTATTGGGTTATTTATTTAATAACTCAACCAGTTGGGTTAAGTTTTTTGAATTTTGAACAGTCAACTGATGTAACTGACACAGAACAGCTATGCGTGCGTGATGTTGTTTTGCGTTATAAAGTGTATTTAAGCTCTATAACGCAGTAATATTGTTTTTTTCTTTATCAAAGTGCCTCTCAACCGTGCCGTGCGTGTTTTTTTTATCCGTTTCACCTGGACTCGTAATTAGTGATGAGGCAAACGCGCGCTTCATAGCCGGTCTATCTGCGGTCTATCTCCGGACTATCTGCGGATAAAAACGCTTTCTCTTCCTCCCGGGTTTATCTCCACAGCTGTTGAAGGAACTGATAAACATATTTGACATTTTCGGCCGTCATTCTTGCCTTTAAGACCCAGCGGAGACAATCAACCCGGAGACGCCTCCGTTTTGGTTAAGGTATGTAGTCTTTTTATTAAAACATTGTCCTTTCGCTAGGAAACTATATTGTAACATCTAAGTGCTAATATAGGCACATAAATATGATACATTTTATTCAGGAAGTTGCTGGTTTTGCCAAGAAGTATGGAATCGGAGCATTATATTATTGGTTATTACTCGCCGCTAGAGGGCGCTAAATGGATCGCAACGTTTCATTCTGTATGGTCAAGAAGAAGAGCAGAGAAGAAGCAAGCTTGCTATATCATATCAGAAGAGGATCCGTTGTCTATTTCAAGGTACTTGATTATTAACTAATGAAAGTTAAATGTTATTATTACAGTTTGTCTGTACTATATTAAAGGCCCTGAAAATGACATTTTCCCCACATCTACAGGGATGAAACCACACCCTAATAATGTTAGATGCTAATAGAAATGTTTAATCAGTTAAATATGTCATACAGCAATTAAATATAAGTATATATATATATATATATATATATATATATATA
>CAIGQQ010028511.1:8334-22121 GCA_903798035.1 Danio albolineatus | reverse complement strand
ATGCACTCAGTGTGGGAAGAGTTTCAACTGCTCATCACACCTTAATCAACACATGAGGATCCACACTGGAAAGAAACCTTTCACCTGCACACAGTGTGGGAAGAGTTTTAGCCAATCATCATCCCTTAATCGACACATGAGGATTCATATTGGAGAGAAACTATTCACATGCACTCAGTGTGGGAAGAGTTTCATCCGCTCGTCATCCCTTAATCTACACATGAGGATCCACACTGGAGAGAAGCCATTTAAATGCACTCAGTGTGGGAAGAGTTTCAGCCAATCATCACACCTTAATGAACACTTGAGGATCCACACTGGAGAGAAACCATTCACTTGCACTCAGTGTGGGAAGAGTTTCAGCCAATCATCACACCTTAATAAACACATGAAGAACCACACTGGAGAGAAACCATTCTCGATCAGCAAGCCTTAAAGGGCCACGAAACCCCACTGGCTCAGCTGGGTGTTTTCACACCTACAGTCTGGAAAAGCTCAGGAAAGTGGGTGTGTCCAGCTCTGTTTAGGTGGGAGTGTCAGGGGAGGGAATGAGGGAATGTTTTGCATAAAGATGGGAGTTTCCATTTGTGCACGCGCTCATTTTCAAAAAAACGACGCACACACACACAGACGCAGGGGGGGGAAAGAAGTGACATCAGTAATCTAATTATTAGTCAAATTATTAATTTGTTGACTTAAGCGGCAGTTTGGTGCTTATACTTTAATCCAGGAATATTTCCTGCAGCCCCCCGTGACAAACTAGATGTGAGAAACTATTAAGAGTGTTGTTTTAATGGAGTATTTGATACCGCGCGGCGTAAGGGAGAAATAAAATCCCTCCGCAGACTATCCTGTCACAAAATGCGGCGAAAATTCTACACAAAAGTAATTGTTTGACTGCAGTGTTTACACTCCGAGAGCAGAATGTACAGCGGATCTTTCAGTCTTTAATATTGTACGGATATTAACGTGCTGTAAGTAACAGTTCATAATTTTGACAAAGGTCTGTCTTTAAACACTGACAGAGTTACGAACTCTACGAACTACTAACTAACTACGAACTGAATAAACAAACAAAGAGCACTGATGGCTTACCAAATCTGTAGACAATCCACATAAACTGGAGCGGCGTCTGTTTTAAAAGGAGACGAGTGGCAAAACCATTTTCAGATGCGGAAAGCTCTCGGGTGAAAAAAATAAAGTTTCTTACAGACGCATTTCTGCTGCGCGCGCGTGTGTCCAGCTGCCAAGACTAAACCTTCACTACTATGGCTACAGCTGCAGCATATAAACACAACACTGGCGACCTGCGTCTCCTTCCACTTGTTTTGGAAGCACAACGTGGCGTCTCTGCCGTCTGGACACTTCAACACGTACACACAGTCTTCGAAGCTCTCGTGCATATTAATGAGTTGCACCGCAAACCCAGTAGAGCGCGCTGATTGGCTTGAAAAAAGGCTATGTCATGAATTAATGCTGCACGCTCACTGACGTCAATTTGTTCACGCCGGGACAGACCTCCAGTCACCACGCGGGAGAATACGCATGGATCTCATAGGCGTGACGCAGCCTCAAAAATTAGTTTCAAACCGGAAGAACGAATTTGCTCGAAATAAAGCAATAACAACCAATTTTCACTTTTTAGTCAATTATATGTGTCCTTATAGTGTTTATAGCAGCGTGGGACTCATATATGACTGTCAACAGCTCAAAAAATGTGTTTTGGTGTTTCGTAGCCCTTTAAAGAACACATGAAGATCCACACTGGTGTGAAAGAGTATCTGTGCTTTGAGTGTGCGAATACTTTTATTACAGCTCCAAAATTGAAGCTGTACCAGACGACTCACACTGGAGATCAGTAGGTTTCTCAAGTAGGTTAAGTGATCTGGTTTGGTCCATTCCAATAGCACTGTCTTCCAATGAGCAGTTGCCATGGAGGGCGGGCCCACGCCCGTATCATTATGCTTAGGGTAAGTCTTTAACAGACTGCTTGGTAATTTCATGCGGTAAAATATCTTATAAGTTTGTTACTATCTTACATCAAATGTTACAAGACAAATACTGTTTCTGATACTAGTTTTTCATTTACACCAATGTATTGCAAATATCACTAGCTTTTGTTTAGTACCAGACATCATACATTTCAGACGCATACAGAAGGATTCATCTGCTATAAGGGTTAAAAACCATTGATTAACCTGGTTGCAGTAAACACATGTAGCATTCAAAGAAAGCCACTGCCCCAGAGGAACATATTTAGTGATTACCTGAAGTATCTGGAATTTTTTTGAAGTAGCAAGTTAGGTCACAAATTGTCTTTTGATTTTATGAATTGGATTTTGTAAATGAATAGTGCTGTGCATGGATTAATGTTGTTATTTTTTTACTATCTTTTTTTTATCATTTGATTTTATTATTTTCAATACTGAGAATCTTACATTTACATTTAGTTGGAAATGGGAAGACATTTCTCCAGCATGGAACAGTCAATGAAAAGGTTTTGGAAAGTGATTTATAGCCCCAGATTGGAGGCTCCTGGAGGGGATGTACACCTTCAGCAGTAGGTGGAGGTTAGAGGTTGCAGTGCCAGTGATTTGAACTTGATGTGAGCCCTGAGCGGTAACCAATGCAGAGAGATAAAGAGAGGAGTTACATGGGCTCTCATTGAAGACCAGATGAGCTGCAGCATTCTGGAGCATCTGTAGAGGATTAAGGGTGCAGGATGGGAGTCCAGCTAGAAGAGCACTGTAGGAGTCCAGCCTTGAAATGACAAGAGTTTGCACTAAAAGTTGTGCAGCATGATCTGTTAAGAAGAGTCTGATTTTTCTGATGTTGAAAAGTTCAGATCTGCATGATGGAGCTGTGTTGGCAATGTCTTTGAAGGACAACTGATCATCCAGAATCACCCTAAGATTTCTAAGCCCTAAGAGTGAGGTTTACCTGCATAGCACTTCACTAGCTGGCCTCCGTTACACCTGCTTAAGCAGCTGGGTCTGGTACCTGCTTTTGATTTGTTCCATGCTCTCTCTGTTGCCCTGCCGTTCGATGTTATCTCAGAACATGCCCTAACCCTACCATTAACCATTCTCTCAGACCATCCGACAGCCAGGGGTTAGAGGGAGTAGGGTGCATTAGTCTGGTGGAGACAGGACAGATCTCACCTAGGCAGGATGTTAAAGTGGAACAGAGTGTTTGGTAACACTTTTAATTTGATGGTCCCTCTTTAGATAGTCTGCTGACCATAAGTTACTTTTCAAGTTCTTATCTGTTCGCTCTCATCTGGGTAGTATCTGTGTGACAGGAGAGATAATTACTTTGCATCACTGATTTCCAGGTCTTGGTTTCTACCCTATTACTAAACGGAAATTGGGCTATTAAAAGGGGAAATGTTTGCTACCTGGAATGCGTCACTCCATCACCTCCCTGACTTGCCCGAGGGCACTCAAAATAGTAATCGCGTTGGATATTACTTCATCTAAAGCGTTGTTGGCGCTTAATACGATAGACCTGGGTATGCTGTATAGTCACTTTTCTCAGCTGCGAGAACCAGATGCAGGTGCGCAGCTGTTTGTTTTGCTGTGCCGGCTTTCTGTCTGAAAACTATGTGACGACTGCCTTTGATTAACCTTGATCCCCTTTGGCGAGCAGTAGGTAATCACATGTCAATTTGTAAATTTGTCTAATAGGAGATTTTAAACCATAATGATTTTATTCTTTTGTTTATATGCTGGGTGACATTCTGTAAAGTGGGCTCTGGTCGGGCGCTCCACGTTAATTTGCGGCTGCAGTGCTGTCCTGTTATCCTGGACCTGTTTTGGGTTTATTTCGATATACGCAAGGATTGTTTATTTAACTAACTTTCATTTTAGTTAGTTTATTATTGCTTGCGTTTGAGTCCTATTCCTCTGAATGTTTGTTTGTTTTGATTGCATACGTTTTTGCAAGTGAAAAATCCTCTTTATTTTTGCTTATTTGTTTTGGCTGGATTTATTTGTTTACTTTTGCTTGCTTTAGGTTTATTTTGTTATTTACTTGTTTATTCATCCAGCTTGCTTTTTGTTGTTGTTTTGGTTTATGAGATTTTGGTTTATTTCATTCAATTTGTGCCTCGCTTTTATGAAAGCCTAATGGGGCTGTGTATTTTCTTAATAATTTAGTTTTGTTTAGTTTATTGCTTTTGGTTTATCTTCCTCCAATTTTTTTTGTGATTTATTATTTGACTTGAGATTGAACTTTATGCTTGTTTCATTTGTTTAGGATGGGAATTACTTGATTAGTTTTGCATTGCAAGTTTTTCTTCTTCAGTGCATTTTTGTGCATTTTTATAAATTGTTTTTGATTGCAGGACATTTTGTTTAAACTGTGCTCTGCTTTCTAGTTACTTGTCTTTGTGACAGGGCCCGAGTTCCCAGGACGGAAGATTGACTTAGAGGTAATGAGACATTTTCTCACTGTGTTTGTACGTATGTGTGCATGTGCCCTTTACAGAGTGGAGTGCAGTGTTTTCACTTACAGGAAGTACAGTTTGGCTACCTTCCTTGGCTGGTGAGCTCTGGCCCTTGGGCACAATTCATGATTCCAAAATTTACTGTGTCAATGTTGGAGTATTGGTTTTAATTGTGTTTTTAGTCAAGACTTTGCCAATAAAGAAGTTATTTTTGTACTGTGCCAACGTCTCTGACTCTAATTAGTGGAGCGAACTTGTGCGTGCCTTTATAGGTGGTGCGTGTGTTGTTTCTTTGGGTGAAATTCCCAAAGTGTTATGGTAGTATGGGGTCGGGTAAACTGGTGTAATTTCTATTCTATTGAGGGTTTTCTTCCTCCATCTGCCCACCTGCCATCCGTCACAAAAATATGCTGGTTTTAGTATAAGCTTTATTTTATTATTATGTAAATTTCACATACATAAACCCCAGTTTAGGAAAAGCAAACCTCTCTTCATGGTGCTAGAAAAAGAGATTCAAATGTGTATAAAAGTGATTTCTAAGTCTTAAAATAGAAAAGCAATTAAAACAGTTACCATATGCTCCTCCTTTAACTTTACCTGTAGTAAAAATGCATTTAATAACTCTTGTTAATAACTAAAACTGGAAAACTGCGTAATATATTTGTATGTAATTTGATAATTATATACCCTCTCCTCGTTTTTTTTCTTTTCTTTTTATTTAATTTCTTTTTTCTCTAATTTATTAATTTCTTGTTAAGAAATAAAAAGTGTTTTTTTTGTTATTCATTCATTCATTTTCTTTTCGGCTTAGTCCCTTTATTAATCCGGGGTCGCCACAGCGGAATGAACTGCCAACTTATCCAGCATTTGTTTTACTCAGCGGATGCCCTTCCAGCCACAACCCATCTCTGGGAAACACATCCACACATTGTCATTCACACACATACACTACGGACAATTTAGCTTACCCAATTCACCTGTACCGCATGTCTTTGGACTGTGGGGGAAACCGGAGCACCCGGAGGAAACCCACGCAACCACGGGGAGAACATGCAAACTCCACACAGAAATGCCAACTGGCCCAGCCGGGGATCGAACCAGCGACCTTCTTGCTGTGAGGCACACGTGCTAACCACTAGGCCACCGTGGCGCCCTTTTTTTTATTAATTAAAAAAAAAATATATATATATATATATAGTGTTGTGGTAACAGCAGTGTGTGTGTGAGAGAGAAAGAGAGCTGTGGAATACACATGCAGTCTTGAACAGAAAGCTTAAGTTCAGTCTTCAGCATCTTACAGTGTTTATCAGTAAATAAAGAGTGGGACATTGAGCTGCTGTAGTGTGTCATTAAAAGTTGAGTTTTCATCTGTGTTTTCTGCTTAAGGAAGTGCTGAGACACATCAAGAAACTTGTTTATGTCTTGAAGAATGCATACCATTTACAAACCAGGTTTATTTGGAGGAGTGCTTCCTCCTTCCACTGAATACTTGATTCTGAAGGAGTGAAAATGCACACTTAAAAAGAGACTGTATATTCACTGAAATCAGCTGGAGAAAGTCTTATTGAGTCCGGCTTAATATGAGCTGCTGTGAATGATATTAGGATTATCAGTGAGGGTTTGCTGCTCTATTGTTCATCAAACATAATCTATCTGATTTCACATTCACTGAACTGTAAATATTGCAGTGTGTTTACATGATCTCCAGATTGTGTTTGTCTTATCTGTCATTATCTCTGCTTCTAGACACATGATGACACTTACTGTACTCTGTAATGTTATGATCAAATACAGTTGATACCATAGAACATAGACCATAAGAACAGTTCATTTGAATTCATTCAGACGCTACATTCAGCAGTGAGTGGTTTGTGTTCATCATCTGACAGGGTGTACATTCAACATTTTAAGTGTTTTCTAGAGTTTATCTACTTATTAATGTCAGATTCACATGTGTAATGTGTTTAATTCATTTTATTGAACAGAGAGACGTTCACTGTGATTAAATAAAGTTTGCAGATCAGTTCCAGACAGATATTCTCTTCAGTTATGACCTGGATCCCAGCAGCGGTTAATCTGATGGTCTGTCAGATCCTGCTGTGGGTGATCAGCAGTGGCACTGTGAGCTGTTTGAGGACAGTGAGTCTTCAGTTTCTGTGGTGTCTGTCTGTCAGTGTGCTGCAGAATTACATTGACATAAGGAGTTAATGACTCCATAAGTGCATTGTGTTAAAATGAATCTTCATTCTTGTTTGAATCATGGTGTGCTTCTCAATACCTTTCCTTTTTTTCAGCTCCTCCTCATCCAAAAATACAAATGAATGTGAATATTAAGCATTGAGTTAAGGCAATGAAGCGAGGATGCGCTAATGAGAGCTGAGCAGCAGGTAAATATGTTGTAGCAGGGTTGAATCTAAACTCTGCAGGACTCTCCAGGAATGAAGTCTAATACCCCTGGCATAGATCAACTTGTTCTGTATGTTTTTTAGGAAATTCACCAATGCTCAACAGAACAGTACTGGACAACTGAGGAAGAGGTGCTGGTGTCATCATTCTGGAGTATACCTTGGAGGCAATATAATATAATCACTGTTCATACAGACCATAATCCTCTTGCTTTTCTGCACAGGATGAGAAATTTTAATCAGAATCTGATGAGGATGAAGAACACCTTGAATATTCATTATACTGTAAAGGTTTTAACTGAGCGCAGCTTTTGAGAGATTATGCTGTGGTGTAAACAGATTTAAAATGAGTGTATTTTGTTTGTATGGACCTTTTATTTCCAAGACATTGGATGATGCTTAAAGCTATTGGTAGGGGTGTTACATTCCATGCTTGTTTGTTATCTATACACTCACCGGCCACTTTATTAGGTACACCTTAATAGTACCGCGTAGGACTACTTTTTCCTTCAGAACTGCCTTAATCCTTCATGGCATAGATTCAACAAGGTACTGGAAACATTCCTCAGAGATTTTGCTCCATATTGACATGATAGCATCACGCAGTTGCTGCAGATTTGTCGGCTGCACATCCATGATGCGAATCTCCCGTTTCACCACATCCCAAAGGTGATCTATTAGATTGAGATTTGGTGACTGTGGAGTCCATTTGAGTACAGTGAAGTCACTGTCATGATCAAGAAACCAGTCTGAGATGATTCACGCTTTATGACATGGAGTGTTATCCTGCTGGAAGCAGCCGTCAGAAGATGGGGACACTGTGGTCATAAAGGGATGGACATGGTCAGCAACAATACTCAGGTAGGCTGTGGCGTTGACTCAGTGATCAATTGGTACTAATGGGCCCAAAGTGTGCCAAGAAAATATCCCCTCACCATTACACCACCACCACCAGCCTGAACAGTTAATACAAGGCAGGATGGATCTGTGCCTTCATGTTGTTGGCGTCAAATCACAAAGGCAACATTTCTCCAATCTACTATTGTCCATTGATGCTGAGCCAGTGTTAACTGTAGCCTCAGTTTCCTGTTCTTAGACGACAGGAGTGGCACCTTGTGTGGTCTTCTGCTGCTGTAGCCCATCCACCTCAAGATTCGACATGTTGTGCATTCAGAGATGCTCTTCTGCAGACCTTAGTTGTAACGAGTGGTTATTTGAGTTACTGTTGCCTTTCTATCAGCTAGAACCAGTCTGGCCATTCTCCTTTAATCTCTGGCATTAACAAGGCATTTGCGCCCACAGAACAGCCGCTTACTGGATATTTTCTCTTCTTTGGACCATTCTTTGTAGATGCTAGGAGTGGTTGTGCATGAAAATCCAAGCAGATCAGCAGTTTCTGAAATACCCATACCATGCCACGTTCAAAGTCACTTAAATCATCTTTCTTCCCCATTCTGATGCTCACTTTGAACTGCAGCAGATTGCCATGACCATCTCTACATGCTTAAATGTATTGAGTTGCTGCCATGTGATTGGCTGATTAGAAATTTGCATTAACGAGCAGTTGGGCAGGTGTACCTAAGAAAGTAGCCAGTGAGTGTGCATATATAAATATATATGTATATGTATGCTCTGAGCAGAACTTCTCTATACATAAAATAACTGGTTGACTGATTGTATTTTCCAGAATCTGGTAACTATAACTCAAATCAGTACATGCTGCGTTTGAATAACACACTACCGCAAAACTCATACTACACAGCAAAATCCTCAGCTCATAGTCTATTTGTCCCACTCTAAGTTGACTTAAAGTAACTTAGCTGCAGAGTTAAATTTAGTGAGACAATTAATTGATTAATGAAGTGATGATTGAGCATTGATGATAAAGATCTGCTGTTAATAAGCAGAATCACTGAGGAGAAACACAAACCCACATAGCAAATGTTTTCTGGCCCAGCTCCGGGCCACACTATAACTTTTCCCTCGGCCCAAGTACCGCAAAGAATGACGGCCCTGAAGTGGCCCATAACTGGATTAAAGACAAGGGCCACACATGGGCCATAACCGGCCCGAGTCTCAGCCAATTTATCACCCTTAACTGGCCCTGAACTGGGCCAAAACTGGCTCATTATTGGTACCGATTCTCAGCCATAAGTTAACCATATCAACACCACCCTTTAACCAGAAGCCCCAAAACTGAGCCATAACTCAGCCTACTGTTACCTAAATTATGTGAACAAATAAATCACAATAAATCTTAACTCTCAAAATGTGTTTATTTAACAATAATGCACAAGCCATAGAAAAACATAACAGCTAGAATTGTTTACGTAACTGTGTGAATACTATTTTATTTGCCTGAACAACATTAGTTATAACTTAATGAATTTAAATGAACACAGCACTGAAACTGAAACAAATTACACTACCGGTCAAAAGTTTGGGGTAATTTTTATTTTCTTTATTAATTTCATTTAATTAAATAATATTATTCTGTTCATCAAGGTGGCATTTATTTAATGTAAAAAAAAAACTGTTAAAATGTTAAATATTTATTTATTACTTATTGTATGTAGTTTCAAATGAAATTATTACTCCAGTCATTATTGCTTTTATTACTATTATCATTAATAATTATTATTAATATGATAGCAATAATTATTAATATCAGAGTAATTTCTGAAGGATCGTGTGACTGAAGATAGGAGTGATGGAGCTCAAAATTTATTTTTAAAATGACTGAAGTAAATAATTAAATTAAATAACATTTCACAATTTCACAATGTGTACAGTATTTTTAATGAAATAAATGCAGCTTTGGTGAGCAGGATAAGCTTATTTGAAAACATTTAAAAATCCTACTGACCCCAAACATTTGACACGTAGTGTATGTAATTTTACTCAGAAAGCAGATTAAACTGATTACTTAAAACAGTAACACAATGTTTGTATGTGTGAGGAAGAATGTGATCCTAATTAGGACTCTGGCGATGAAGTGCAGCTCTGCCGCCCCTCCTTCCTCCATCTCTTTAGGGAGCAAGCTGAAGCCATCTTTGTACACTTGCTTCTATCTCCTGATCAGTGGCATGATGCGCTTTTTCTCACAGCAGCTAAAACACAAAATACAAATTTAATAGTACTAAACTACTAAGTACATATACAAAACAAACATTCATCCACCTACTGTAAATACATTTTGGCAAAATAATAAAAATTATCTTCAGTTACAGTTTATTACCTGGCTTGTCAGAGTTTGACAAGAGTATTTTGACAAATTAATATAGCGAACAAAACCCTTAACTGTGGTGTAAGCAATGCACGGTTGAAGTACTAATAATGTAACACATTCAAAGCATAACATAGTGAATCAAAAAGTGCATTTAGATTATAAATATACTGGACTGTGTTAAACTGTTGCTTAGTTATTGCATATATTAATGTAACACAATGAGGACCTCCTACAAATACTTGTACCATAACAGTATGCACAAATTAACATTTAGAAAGTGAATTATAGTACCTTTTTAAAATAACAGTTGTAGAAATTGAAATGTTTAGACTGTAAAATTTTAAATACATACATTTAACACTACAGAGTTACCAAAAACAATGTTCCTTAACTGCAAGCTTTTAAAGCTGATCTTCCGTTTACTCTTCTACTCGTTTACTTTACATTTTTATATTCTTGGCCAGCGGGTTTGTTATTGTTGCCGTCATTATTCCCCAAACACCATCTCCCACTTTCATTGTGAATTAATATTTAATTTATTAGTTGTTAAAATAAAATGGCAAACATTCACTAAAGCGGTGGTTCTCAATTTCTCTCGAAATATTTCTCTCGAATATTTGACAAATAAGGATCAGTTCATGGATCTCTCTGTTAAGGAGTTGATGATCTATATCAGGTGTGTTAAGCAGGAAGATATACAAAATATGTAGGGCAGGGGGGCACGAGGACTGGAATTGAGAACCACTGCACTAAAGGGATAGTTCAATCAAAAATGCAAATTCTGTCATCATATCCTCACTTATACTAGTCTGTATGAGTTTCTTCCTTCTGTTAAACACAGGAGAAATCTTGAAAAATGTTAGTAACCAGACAGTAGATTCGACTGTCTGCTTACCAACATTCTTCAAAAATGTTGTCTGTTATGTTCATCAAAAAAACCAAACTTATATAAGCTTAAGATTAAATGATGAGCAAATTAACATTTTTCGTGAACAAACATACTTTAAAATAATAAGCCTTTGGTAAGCCTAAACAAAACAGTTGTGTATTTATACATCAGTATCTGAAGTACAATGGGTTTACCAATCATTATGGATTATCTTCCTTTGGTTCATCGTCATCTCTTGATTTGTGAGAATGTTATGCAGAAGGGCTAAAACAGAAGCAAGAAATTATAATAAAACCACCAAAATCTATGTTACTCAAGATGTAAAAGTAGTACACAATAGTATTACATTACTCAATTAAGAAATACTTACAAAAGAAAGCTTGAGGTCTTTATAGTCCTTGTGGCTGGTGGTAAACCCTCACTGGTGCAGATCATTTACCCTTCATACCAACAGTCTGTCTTGTAGTCTGTTTTATAGCGCAATCACTGTCCTGTAAGAAAGAGAGAGACAAAAAGGCATTAACATCGAATTTGCCTAGTCAAATATTCAATATAAGATAACACTGTAGCTCTAAATCTCTTTTTTTAATATAAATTTGTTAGTAATTTTGTTATGAAATGAAATCCTAAAATGCGAGTGCTTTTAGGCCAGAAGTTTCTAGCTTTTAAAGCTGCAATTTCAATGTTTTATCAATCAATTTGTATCCACATTTAAATACTTTCGATTTTTATTATTGTATCCATATTACATTCCCTTTAATTTGATAGGATAATACTAGCAACTTGTGTGGTTGTTCTCCTGGTTCAGTTTTGATGCAAGTGGCCAATTGTTCATGGAAATCCTAGATGTGACCTCTAAACATTACCCATGTTGAGAATTATTGTTTTTAGACAACAATGAAATTCACATCATCCATATCATTCTTTCAGTGTCTTAAAAATAACCTTTTCAGTTATTTTAATAGTTTAACATAATTATTTTTCGCTCAATCCCCTAAATATGGCACACATGAGATGTCTAGAAGGACATGAAAGAACTACGCAGGGAAAAAAAAAAACATGGAGCGTGTCCTCTTCATGTTAAACAAAAATTAATCCAGATTTGATTCTACATGACTGATACAAAATGCTAACAAATACACTATTTATTTGTAAAAACAGAGTTTAATACATTTTCATTCACCAGCCAACGTGGTTACTAAATATTTAAGTCACGGCCATTCAGAACGTCTAACTAAAACAAAAACATCAGAAATACCCAGATTTTCAGTCACAGCTGTCCCAATTCTCTTTAGCTTGAAGGGGTAGGGCTAAGGTCAAGGGCTATACACCCCTTAGAACACCCCTATACACTCCTTTTTCAGGACCTCATTTAAAACAGAGGGGTAAGAAATCTTCCCAGAATGCACCTGGCACAGCGGCAGGATAGCTGAACCCGGAAGTAAGGAGATCCACAAATTAGTATTTTTTGTCATTATTACGAATTTTTTCGACAAACAAACATATGTTTTAATATATTCATAACCGCGTTCGTCTTTTACCGTCATGCTTTAAAAAAAAACACTAAAAAAACCCGCTAAATTTCGCAATCTATAATCAATAATCATACCAGTACAACCAACCAGTACAGCGGTCCCAGAAAATTCTGACACACGATGACACTGGAATACCCTGTCAGTAATGTCTAGTGGCTGGGAATGAGCTTTTACAGTGTCTGCTATAATGTTATTGTTGTTTTCGTGTGTTTACATAGATGAATATGGCCACGGAGTAAATGCACAGTACAGTTACGATCTTATTGCCACATTAGATTGTTATGATAACATAATATACGCCTTCAGTGATTTCCTGAAGATAAACACCAAACAATAACACAACTGGAATAACTCCAGCAGTTGCGATTGTCTGATCTCATATGAAGCAAGAGATGGCGATGACATATGATGACGTGTGCAGGTGTTGAAGTGCTGTCCCAAATCTTAGGGGTAAGTTTTGAAGCCCTTCCCCTTAACCCTTGGTTGTAAGGGCCAAGGGGAAGGGCCAAGGGGTAGGGGTACAAAATAGAATTGGGATTGGGCCTTAGATCCAGTTTTACGGTCCTGTTGTTCCTGATGCGTCCAGTAGGGGGGATAAAAGATAAATGGCCAAATAATAGATAAGTCAACTCTGACAGATTGTTCTTATTTTCTTCATAACAAATACTGTAACAATAAAAAACTGAAGCAATAAGCTCTAAACAATATTCACACACACACACACACACACATACTTGTTTTTGTGCATTGTGAGGCCCACCTGTCACAGTGGTTACATACTGGGGACCACCCTTTCTGATGATGTTAGAAACATGAAAAAAATATTTTGGCACACAAAAACACAAACTATTCCGCAATATCACTTCAGGTTATGAATATTCCACTAAAAAAAATTCAGACCTGACACAGCGGTCACTTGTGGGGACATTTCAGGTTTTGAGTAGAAGTGAGGACCGCCACACACACAATAGGTTCTTAGACAAAGTGGGGACCAGATCAACACACACATTACCGGTTTAGAGTCAAAGTAAGGACCAGCTCAACACACACATTACCGGTTTAGAGTCAAAGTAAGGACCAGATCAGCACACACATTACTGGTTTATAGTCAAAGTAAGGACCAGATCAACACACACATTACCGGTTTAGAGTCGAAGTAAGGACCAGATCAACACACACATTACCGGTTTAGAGTCGAAGTAAGGACCAGATCAACACACACATTACCGGTTTATAGTCAAAGTAAGGACCAGATCAACACACACATTACCGGTTTAGAGTC
>CAIGQQ010028507.1:2685-19016 GCA_903798035.1 Danio albolineatus | reverse complement strand
AATTTTCTTGATGAAACATTTGGGCAGTCTGTGAAGGTTGAAGATTACTTTGATGATACAAAAAAAATCATCATGTCGGTTGCAGCCTTACAGAAAACGGTCAGTCTTGACTTGCTAGATGATAAAAAAAACGTTTCAGATTAAGAAAACATGTTACGAATTTGAACAAAATTTCCAATTTTAGTAGAACTCGAAAAAGTAAAAAGGCCCTTGCAAAATTTAAGTGATGTCTGTCTTTACCATGTCACAAGGCTCGGTGTCTTTTTGTTTCTGTCTGTCCCTTTTTCTTTTACTATTGATGGGTAGTTTAAGAATTGGCTCTTTAAATATTAATGGGGGGAGGGACAAGCAGAAAAGAGAAATGGTAAAGGAATTAGTTAACATGAATAAACTTGATATTATTTTCCTTCAGGAGACACATAGCACTGCAAAAGATGAAGTTGCATGGGGTACTTTTTGGGGTGGTCAGGTTTATTTAAGTCATGGTAGTAATGTTAGTGGTGGGGTAGCTGAACTTTTTTCTAAAAGTTTGAAAGTAAATATTTTGAATCGTTCTACAATTGTTGATGGTCGGGGTTGAGTAATCAAAGCTAAAATAGAAAATTAAATTTATTGGTTTATTAATATTTTTTCACCCAATATTGGGACAGAAAGAGTGGCGTTTTTTAAAAATATTAAAGAAAATTTGGAACAAAGTGATTGTGATTATATGATTTTAGGTGGAGATTGGAATTGTACGGTTGATTTTAATAATGATAGACTAAGTGAAGAGCCCCATCTACAATCCAGCAAAAACTTTAAAAAGTTATTGCTTCAATTTGATCTGGAAGATGCATGGAGAATTAAATTTCCAAACGAAAAACAGTATACATGGGTGAAAGTAGTGTATGGGAGGGTGAGTGCAGCTAGGCTAGACAGATTTTATGTTTCACAAGGGCTAAGGCCCAAATTAATAGACAGCTGTATTAGACCAGTGGGCTTCACAGATCATCATCTTATTATGGTAACTTTTCTGTTAAAGCATGAAGTAAATAGATCTCAGTGGCACTTTAATAATAAATTACTTAAGGATGACTTTTTTTGTGAAAATTTTAAGTTCATGTGGGATAAATGGAAAGAAAGAAAGAGTTCTTTCAAATCCTTAATTCAGTGGTGGGAGATTGGAAAGGTTTTTTGCCAACAATATACCTCCTTTTCATCAGTCATGTTAAAGCAAGCCATAGAAATCGTTGAGAACGAAATAAGAAGAATTGAAAACAAGTTTTTGAATGACGAAGAAACAGAGCACAATGATGAAGAGCTGCACACAAAAAGACTGGAGCTAAGCTCCCTGTTACAGGAAAAAGTGAAAGGAGCACTTGTGAGATCACGTTATATACAGCTAAAATATATGGATGCATCAAGTACTTTCTTCTTCAATTTGGAAAAAAGATCTGTGAGAGATCAAAGTATGACATGTCTCAAATGTCCAGATGGCTCTTTAACAACAGAGGGTGAGGAGATGAGAAGATGTGCTATAGACTTTTATACCAAGCTATATGAAAAAGATCAATGCAATGAGCAATGCGTTCTGGAGCTTTTAGAAGACCTTCCTCAACTTACTACTACAGAACAAGTTGAACTGGATACAGTTTTGAGTTTTGAAGAACTTACTCTTGCTGTCAATCAGCCATCACCTGGACGTGCACATGGAATAGATGGATTAACTATAGACTTCTATAAACATTTTTGGGAAGACATCGCACCTGAGCTGCTTGAGGTTTTAAAGAGCTCTTTTGAAGAAAATGTGCTGCCTTCCTCATGTAGTAAAGCTGTGTTGACATTACAGCCTAAAAAAGGAGATTTAACTGAACTAAAAAATTGGAGACCGGTTGCTCTGTTATGTACAGATTACAAAGTACTTTCAAGAGTTTTGTCAAATCGGTTAAAGCCTTTTATAGGTTCAATTGTACACATGGACCAAACTTATTGTATTCCAGATCGGACTATTACAGATAACTTGTTTTTAATGAGAGATGTGATGGATGTGTGTAAATTTTATAATCAAAGTGTTGGAATATTATCACTAGATCAGGAGAAAGCTTTCGACAGAATTGATCATGATTTTTTGTTTTCTATTCTCAAGGCTTTTGGTTTTGGAGAAAAGTTTACAACATGGCTGAGTCTTCTCTATAATAATGCTACGTGTATGGTTAAGATCGGAGGTGGCATTAGTCGTCCTAAAACAGTAAAAAGGGGAGTAAGACAAGGCTGTCCAATTTGACAACTTTACTCATTATGTATTGAACCTCTTTTATGTTATTTAAGAAAGCATTTGGCTGGTTTTAGTTTACCATCTTCCATTAATGAATCACCTTTAGTTGTTTATGCTTATGCTGATGATATTAATATATTTATCACAAATGAAGAAGATGTATTTGAAATTGTTAAAGCTCTAAATTTTTATGAAAAGGCCTCTTCATCTAAGGTCAGTTGGGACAAAAGTGAGGCTTTAATAATAGGTCATTGGAGAGAAGAAAATATTCCTAAATTACCAAGTGGTTTGAAGTGGGGAAAAAATGGAATTAAAATTTTGGGTGTTTTTCTGGGCACAGAACTAGAGCCCTGCACGGGCTTTAAATCTAAGCCCGAGCCCGACCCTGGCCCGAGACGCACAGGTTGTAGCCCGGCCCTTGTCCGACAGATTATCAAAATTTTTGGCCGGAGTCCGGCCCGAAGCCCGTTTTTTTTTTCCCCAAACATCTTAGCTTGTGCAGCTATTAAAATAGAGCAGATTTGTATTTAATAGAGAACTGATATTTTTCGTTTCCTTTTTTATCAGAACGATTTAGAGAAATTATAGTTTTTTTTTTTTTTTTTACGGAGAACCTTTGATGATGGAGGAGAGACCTGTGGTGGCTGTTTCAAGTTATCTAGAGCTGTTTGACTTTACCAATATACACTCGCGCACTATAAGGTTCAGCTGATTCAGTCGTTTCCTAATGACATAAAGCTCACCGCGCATAAAGGCAGTGGTGCGCCTCGCGCTTTTGCAACTGAAAGGTGCGCTCGGAGTGATCAGCCCCTGATGTACAACATATTTGTTATTCGCGGGACGGTAACACATGCAACCACATGTGCCGACAACACGTTTGCCAAAGAAGCAAAGAATATTGCAGTTTGACACAGACGAGTTGCCAAACCTGCGCTGATGCTGACCGCCTCCGTCCTGGATATGCGTCATAAACTCAACAAATAGGCTATAGTTTTGATAATTTAGTGTACAGCTAACAAACCAGCCTTTTTCCATTTAGAAAATTACAGTTATTAATAGTTCTTATATAATATAATTTTTTTACAATAACATATGAACCGCGAGTGAGACGGAGGAAAGAAGTCATAATTATAAGACATAATCTTTAAACTAATGACTTATGTTAAAAATGTTGACAGGGATTTTGTAATCTAATACTAACAGCGGAGCATTAATTAAATGCAAATTTAATGCGATCGATTCGAGGTAGCCTGATATTTTTATTTGATGGAAGAAAAGAACATGATTGGACAAACAGCAGATGCCGCTTCTTAAAAAGGATTCAGTCAGTGTTTTCGTTTTTTAATCAAAATTTTTCATTTAAATGAAAAATATCTAAGGCAGGACTATCTATTTTATTCTTTTTATTTAGTTTATTCTATTAGTTTAGTTTATTTCTATGCTGTTGGAAACACTGCAGGTGCGTGAAGATGCTCTGTTATGTTCTGGATGCTTTGATTGGTTCTGTAAACAAATTTGTATTTTAAAATGCATTATTTAATATGTCAGACACAAAATAGACACGTCAATTATTAATTTTTTCAATAAATAATAATTTAATATTAATCTGACCAGTTAACAATCCAGTTTGTGTTTTGGCATTGTAGACGCATTAGCAGACTTTTTTTTAAGCGCTTCACTCAGATGTTATTCGTTCTTCTGTTTTATTTAGAAAATAACTGACCAGCAAAACTTATTTTTTTCAAGCAGAAATATACTAATTATATTTTTGATTAGAGCCCGTCTACTCCTCAACTGTGCGGGTGGATGATTTTCGGTCAGTGGAAAGAATTTAATAATGCTTCACTAATGATTGTAGCATATCACAATCTTCTGACATAGATTTGCAATTTTTTAAGATGCCGTAATTTTAAAGAGTATGTCTTGAGCATCTGATTTTTTCTGGGTGCTGATGTGCTTTTATTACAAATTCATTTCAAAGAAATATATAAAAAAGGAAACGAATTATGTCATAATAATTGCCCTTAAATAATGTAGCCTTTGACAGTAATATATGTTTCTCTAGATCAGGTGTCACCAACACGGTGCCCGCGGGCACCCGGTCGCCCGCAAGGACCACATGAGTCGCCCGCGGGCCTGTTCCAAAAATAGCACATCTCATAGAGAGCTGCGTCTAAAAATTAATTTTGTTCTGTTGCTATTATTTTTTTAATCACACTTGTATGTATATAGATTTAAAAAATACTATCTTAAAAATACTTTAAGGTTAACGCGCACAATATTTACCTATGGGCAGTAAAGTAGAGCTTGTGGGATGTGGAGAGTAAGCTAGCGGGCGCTGTATGCACTTTCGTACCCCAAAAACATGGCAGAAAAAAGAAAGAAAACGTATCTCTTTCACAGTGAATGGGAAGAGGAGTTCTTTTTTACGACTGTAAAAGAAACCTGCGTGTGTCTGATTTGCGGGACGACCGTGGCGACAGCAAAACGGCACAATGTGGAGAGACATTTCAATACGTGTCACAAAAGCTACCATGATAAATATCCACCTGCAAGCGCCCTACGGGCAGAAAAAGCCCGTGAGCTAAAGACCGCTCTGGGTAAGCAACAGTCTTTTTTTACGAGGCCGGCCAAAAACTCACAAAAAGCAACCGAAGCCTCGTTTAGAGCTACACATTTTCTGATCAAGAAAAAAAAGGCATTTACAGATGGAGAAGTTGTCAAAGAAGCGATGTTATTAATTGCTAACACTGTATTTAAAGACGAGAAAAATGGAAGCGACCTAATCTCCACTCTTTCCGACGTCCAACTGGGGGCATCTACGATGGCAAGACGAGTATCAGCTATGTCCAGTAACTTGGTCGATCAGTTGGAGCAGGATCTGGCGAAGTGCAAGTGGTTTAGCCTCCAGTGCGATGAGTCCGTGGACAGCAGCAGTACAGCGCAGTTATTGGTTTTTATCCGGATGGTGTTTAATGATTTCTCCACAAAAGAAGAACTCCTGACACTACTGCCCTTAAAGACAACTACGAGAGGAGTTGACATTTATAACACGGTGAAGGAGTTTTTCGTGCAGAAAAAGGTGCCATTGGAAAAGCTGGTAGCGGTGACAACAGACGGGGCTCCTGCTATGGTCGGTCGACAGACAGGTTTCATCGCTCACTGTAAACGTGACCCAGACTTCCCCAAATTTCTGCATTACCATTGCATCATTCACCAGCAGGCGTTGTGTGCGAAAGTGATCGGCTTTGGGCACGTGATGACTCCCGTTGTGAAAATCATAAACAACATCCGCTCCAAAGCAAAGCAGCACAGGATTTTCAAGGTACTATTAGAGGAGATGTCAGCAGAATATGGGGACCTACTGCTACACACAGAAATCAGATGGCTCAGCAGAGGACGAGTTTTGCATCGTTTTTTGTCTCTTTTGCGTGAAATCAAAGAGTTCATGCAGTCCAAAGGCGAAGATGTCTCACTGCTAGAGGACACAGAGTGGACACTTGACCTTGCATTTTTGGTGGACATTACTGGGAAACTAAACCTCCTGAACTGCCAGCTGCAAGGCAAAGGTAAGACTGTTGTCGATATGATAAGTGCTTTAAATGCATTTAAAGCCAAAATGAATGCATTCTCTGCAGATTTACAGAGAAAAAAAGTTCTGCACTTTCCCTCTGTGCAGTCAGTGCTGAAAGACAATGCTTCTGCATCTGAGACATTTGAAAAAGTGGCAGAAAAGTACATTGAAGTAATAAACAGACTTGGGCAAGAGTTTGAGAATAGGTTTTGTGACCTTCATCAGCTTGAACCATGTGTGTTCTTCATTTCCAACCCTTTCATGAATGGGGACACCACATGCTTTGCTGAGCAGTTAAGTGCAACGTTCAACTTGGATGCTGGACAGGTGGAGATTGAAATTATAACATTGCAAAATGATCTCCATCTCAAAGCCTACCAGGCTGCACCAAACTTTTGGCGCCTTGTTGACACAGAGAAGTACAGTGGAGTATGCACAGCAGCCATGAAGGTTGCCAGCCTGTTTGGCTCAACCTATCTCTGTGAATCAGCATTTTCTGACATGAACTTCATCAAAAACAAACACAGAACACGCCTCACTGATGCACATCTGAGAGACTCACTCACAGTTGCAGTGTCAAGTTACACACCAGATTACAACACACTGGTGAACAGCATGCAATGCCAGTCTTCCCACTAACCAAGGACGGATACCAGATGTAGTCAGTGACAACATGGTAGTGCCATGGCAAAGTTGAATTAAAATATTGAAGAATTGTGTTCAATTTAAAAGTGTGTTCATGACATTTAAAAGTTATAATTTTGTTAAACATAACACAGACTTGGCCATTAGTTCAAAATGTGAAATAAAAAATGTATTACATATTTAAAAATATGTAAGTTGATTTTGTTTAACATTACATAATTGTTAACTTTTTGAAACATGTTGCAACATAGTTCATGATTTGTTAACAGGGCATGTCAGTGGCTTGTGCAAATGGGATATTTTTTGCTAAAATGTAGTGATGTAAGTGATCATCTGAAAATGTAACAAATACTGTGATTAATAGAGATAAAGTGTTGAATATTGATATCTGTTTCCCACCTTGTTGTCATTTTTGATAATCATTGTTAGAAATCATTAACATGATCAGTGTCTTTACATAGGTGAGTATTACTAATCATTATAAATAATGTATAACTAAAGGCAAACTGAGCAAATTTGTTATTTCAGAAGAGCGTATCAAACTGGTAGCCCTTCGTATGATTCAGTAACCGTGAAGTAGCTCTCAGTTTCAAAAAGGTTGGTGACCCCTGCTCTAGATGATGCGGGGGAAGGAGGCGGGGCAGTGCTGGATTTGTGCGTACAGCAGGCCCCTTGGACTTAAATATTGTGCATAACCAGTCGGCTCATCATTAAAAGTTGTCACTATTTGAAATTGACCAGACCTTTCCTCTTTCGTTTTTCAGTTTCACGTGGTTAGAAATCTCTATAGGCAAGACATCACGGGCGCTTCCGGACGGCGCGCATTAGATGATTAGATGTCATTAAACTTTTTTTTGACGTTTTTTTATAAAGCAGGCCCGAAGCCTGATATGCGCGCCAGCTAAGACGTGAAAATAGGCCCGAAGCCCGGCCCGAGGGGCACAAAAAAGTCGGGCCCCGACGGGCTCTGGCTCAAATGCAGGGCTCTACACAGAACAATTTCAGGAAAAAAACTGGGAAGGAGTAATGGAAAAAGTATATGCAAAATTTGCTAAGTGGAAATGGTTGATCCCTCAAATGTCGTATCGGGGACGAGTGTTAGTAGTAAATAATTTGGTTGCGTCTATGTTCAGGCATAAAGTTATGGTTTTAAATCCACCTAAATTATTGATTGAAAATATACAGAAAGTAATTGTTGATTTTTTTTGGTCAGGGTATCACTAGATCAGAGCTGCTGTGCTTTATACCCCACTCTGTGAGGGAGGTCAAGGTCTTGTTGATTTATATTCCAGAATAGCAGCTTTTAGATTAAAAACACCAC
The DNA here is from genome assembly GCA_903798035.1 of Danio albolineatus. Lineage (NCBI taxonomy): Eukaryota > Metazoa > Chordata > Actinopteri > Cypriniformes > Danionidae > Danio > Danio albolineatus. The sequence continues at coordinate 11,222 of CAIGQQ010028507.1, read as the reverse complement.
AAAGAGATGGCATGAAACCGGAAAATTGCTTTTACAGAAGGCAGGGAAGTTGGGGTATGATAAACATCTTTTTTTGTTAAACCCTAAAAAAGTAAATGTTACAGGTTTGACATCTTTTTATGATTCAGTGTTGCAGGCATGGTGGGTTTTAAAAGTGTCGAGATTCTAAAACATTTCCAGGAATGTGGATCTTTGAGGAGCCACTTTTTTATAATGATTTTGTAAGTGCCAATTCTTTAAATTCTGCTAGCATTCGCTTGGCATTGAGAGAGGCAGGTTGTACAAAGTTGGGTCATTTATTAAAAGCTACGCAGTCTTCTGTTACTACTCTGGGTCAATTGGCGAACATAAGATCAGAAAGACTAGTGAAAAGAATTGTTGTAGAAGTGTACGAATCTTTGCCAAACTCAATAAGGGGTTTTATTGAGGATAATGATCTGATTAATCAGTGGGAAGATAGATGTGAATATGTCTTTCCTCTTTTAGATATTTCGGATACTGTGAATAATTGGAATCTTTCAGAAAATGATTTTCTATCACCTGTAAAAATGTCTTTGGTTTCTTTTGAAGAGTTGGGCAAGAAATAAGCATATATGATATGTGTGAAAGCGTTTCATAGTAACTCTTTTGAGGGGATGAAGGAATCAAAATGGCATGGCCTTTTTAGTCCTGAATATTCAGTAAAAGGAAGATGAAATGCCAATAGATAAACGGACGGGGGATCTTCAGTGGAGAATATTTCATGGGGCTATAGCCACTAATAAACATGTTGCACATTTCAATTCCAATCAAGGAACAGAATGCCTTTTCTGTAATCAAATTGAAACATTGATGCATTTGTTCTGTGGGTGTAATAGATTGAAGGTGTTGTTTGATCTTTTGGAAAAATGGGCTTTGAAATGGAGGGAATGTTTTTCCTTTCCTTTATTTATATTTGGTCCAAAATACTCTGTGAAGAAAAAACATAAACATGTTCTGTTGAATTTTATTTTTGGAGTGGCTAAACTTTCTATATGGATCTCAAGGAAAAACTAAACTCTGAATAGTGGATCAAAAGATGTTTTTAAGGTTTTTTGGGAATGTTAGAAGCTCGGCTCAAAATTGAATATGCTTATTACAAATTAACAAATAATTTAAAGTCTTTTGTGGACAAATGGTCTGTAGAAAGTGTTCTGTGTATTGTTGATAGTGATGGGGAGTTAGTTTTATCTTTTCAGTGTGTTGTGCAAAGTTTTTGTAATGATGATGTTGAAAAAGTGATAACTTTTTTGGAATAAAAGTATGTTATCAATCAATCAATCAATCTCTCTCTCTCCCAAGTTCTCTCTCTCTCTCTCTCTCTCTCTCTCTCTCCCTCTCCCTTGATTGACTACTGCTGATTATACAGAAACCTGTCTGCTCCTATTAACTCTATACGCTGCTGTGGTAAGTCAGAATTTACTTCGACTCACGGTGAGTAAAAATGGCTTCTCCTGCTCTTGTCACATGCATTTCATGCCACATGTTTAGTGTATCTCTCTCTGTCAGCAAGGAGGGCTTCACATGTAATAAATGTAAGGAAATAGTTAGGCTGACAGAGAAGATCTCAGAATTAGAAACACACATCCAAACTTTAATTGAGGATAGTAAGAGTCCTAGGTCTCTAGATAAGGATTTGGATGTGACTAGTCTAGCAAGCCATTCACATTGTTCGGCTCCGGTTGTTGCGTCTTTGCAGAAAGACGGCTGGGTCACCGTAAGGGAAACTAGAAGTGGGAGAAAACACCGTATGTCCGTTCCAACATCAAACAGGTTTAGCCCCCTCAGTGATGCACCCACTGAGAAACCTGACGAAAGTGCCCTTGTGATTGGCGACTCCGTAGAACGGAACGTACAAATAGAGACAGCAGCCACCATAGTCAAATGTCTGCCGGGAGCCAGAGCGCCTGACATCATGTCAAATTTAAAAGTACTGGCTAAGGCCCCGTTTACACTAGTGTGTTTTCGTTTTAAAACGCATAAGTTTTGCTACGGTTACGCCATCCGTCCACACTACACCGGAGTTTTCGATTTGCAAAAACGGAGCGTTTTGAAAACGCTGGAGAGGCCGTTTCCGCTGCTGCGGCGTTTCAGTGTGGATGGAGGGAAACGGATATCTTTGAAAACAGAGGCGTGGCTGCTGAGATCGGATACGTGATTGCGTATCCCTTCCTTATTCGTCAAGCGCACATGGCTATAACGTCACCGGCAGACGGCAGACCAGACGGCAGACCAGTTCAACCAGCAATGGTTGTTGACTAACAATAACCAAATGCCGAGCGAGACACGTGCTTCATGTTTATACTTAAACGCGCATGCCCAGAGTGCGCGTATGATGCGCGAATGGTCACGTGATATACGTTTCTGGTGGAAGGAGATCTGTTGAGATCCGCTAGTGTGGACGCAGATCGTTTTCATGCTAAAACGCCGTTTTTAAACTAAAACGCACTAGTGTAAACGGGGCCTAAATCTAAACATAAGTTCAGTAAGATTGTTATCCACGTCGGTGCTAATGATGTTCGACTACGTCAGTCGGAGATCACTAAAAGTAATATTAAAGAGGTGTGTGATCTTGCAAAGACGATGTCAGACACCGTAATATACTCTGGTCCCCTGCCTGCTTATCGTGGTGACGAGTTTCACAGCAGACTCTCATCACTCAATGGCTGGATGTCAAAATGGTGCCCACTGATTAACATAGGTTTTGTAGACAATTGGCCAAGTTTTTGGGGTAGACCTGACCTGTTGAAGAGAGATGGTCTTCATCCCACTCGGGCTGGAGCAGCTCTCCTCTCTAGTAATCTGGCATATAGTCTTAGTGCTGGCATTTTACTAACTGGGGCCCAGGTCAGGGAGCAGACAGATTGGCTCAACCAACCGTCTGCTAGTCTCCACGGTTTACCCAACTTAAATAATCTGCCGCACATAGAATCACCTAGTTATAAGAACATAGAGACTGTGTCTGTTCCCCGAGCATTTAAATATTAAAAACTCCCAAATTCATTTAAAGGTAACAATCTAATTGATGTTCAAAAAATAAAATAATAAAGCTAATCAAAAGATAAAACTTGCATTATTGAACATTAGATCGCTGTCATCTAAAACTCTTTTTATTAATGATTTGATAACTGATCTAAAGCTAGATGCTCTCTGTCTAACAGAAACCTGGATAAAACCAGATGATTACATGCCCCTAAATGAGTTTTCACCTGAAGGATATCATTATAGACATGAGCCGCGTCCTAAAGGCAAAGGTGGAGGCGTGGGCATAATATACAGTAATATTTTTAGTGCTACCCAGCGATCTGACTTCAAATACAATTAATTTGAAGTAATAGTGATGTATATTTCAGTGAACAATTTAAACAATACATTTCAATCTAAATTTGTACTGGCAACTGTATATAGGCCTCCAGGGCACCATACCGACTTTACAAAAGAATTTGCTGATTTCTTATCTGAAAAAGTTATAATTGTTGGTGATTTTAATATTCATATAGATAATAAAAAAGATGCTTTAACGCTGGCCTTCTTAGACATACTAGCCTCTGTTGGAGTGAAACAGCATGTCTCAGGGCCTACCCATCGACATAATCACACTTTAGACCTAATATTATCACATGGTATTGATATTGATAATGTTGAAGTTGTGCAGCAGAGTGATGACATTTCAGATCACTATTTAATCTCCTGTTTATTGTGCATTGATAGCTCTACAAAATCATCTTCTATTCACAAATATGGTAGGACGATCACCGCTAGCACTAAAGATGATTTTGTTAGTAACCTACCTGATCTGTCTAATTTTTATAACATTCCAGGCAGTCTAGAAGAGCTCGACACTGCAACTGAAACTATTGATTCCGTCCTTTCTAGTACATTAGATATAGTTGCTCCGTTACACTTCAAAAAGATTAGGGAAAAATTCCGACGCCATGGCACAATGAGCACACACGTATCTTAAAGAAAGCAGCCCGGAAAATGGAGCGTAGATGAAAGAAATCAAAACTAGAAGTTTTTCGTCTGGCCTGGAAAGAAAGTTCGCTTCACTTTAGAAAAGCTTTAACGTCTGCCAGATCTGCTTATTTTTCAACTTTAATAGAAGAAAATAAACACAACCCTAGGGTCCTGTTTACCACAGTAGCTAATCTAACTAAAAGTAAAGCATCAACATGCATTTCTCAACATAGCAGTAATGACTTTATGAACTTTTTCACATGTAAGATTGATGATATCAGAGATAAAATAAGCACCAACAGTCTGCCTCCTACAGCCTCGTCCCAATTAGAGCACTGTAGACCGGTAATATATGAACTTCAAATTTTTTCAACAGTAGGTGAGGAAGAATTATCTAAACTGATAAATTTGTCAAAATCAACAACGCCTATGCTAGATCCCATACCGACCAAATTATTAAAACAATTGTTTTCAGAAGTTTCTGAACCTGTTCTTAACATTTTGAATTCATCCCTACTCCTAGGATACGTTCCTAAAACTTTTAAACTAGCTGTCATTAAGCCTCTTTTTTAAAAAAACACAGCTTGATCCTAAAGAACTAGCAAATTATAGACCGATTTCAAACTTGCCTTTTCTATCAAAGATTTTAGAAAAAATCGTATCTGCTCAACTATGTTCCTTCCTACAAAGAAACAATATTTATGAAAAATTTCAATCTGGATTTAGAGCATTTCATAGCACAGAAACCGCACTCCTAAGAGTCACAAATGACCTCCTTCTGTCGTCCGACCGTGGTTGCATTTCTCTCTTAGTGCTATTGGACCTCAGTGCTGCATTTGATACAATTGATCATAATATTCTCCTTGAGAGGCTTGAAAATTATGTTGGTATTACAGGAACTGCATTGGCCTGGTTCAGGTCTTATCTATCTGAACGTTATCAATTTGTATCAGTTAATGAAGAGACATCATACAGATCAAAAGTACACTGTGGGGTACCACAAGGCTCAGTTCTTGGTCCCTTACTTTTCACACTATATATGCTACCGCTGTTTTTTTATTATTCCCGAGGTTTCCATAATCCTGGACCATGCCGTATCCTGAGCAGCTGCTGTGGTGGTTATGGAGGAATGGAGAGCATGAGACAGTTTCCTGTAAGACGATCCCTGTGACAGACGAGACCTCGCATTGTTCCCAAAGGGCCAGCCTGTTGACCAGCCGGTGACCCGCCTGTGGTCTCTCCATGATGGATGTCCAGCGTTCTCCAGCCCCGGCGCCATAGACTGCAGCTCTGCACAAGACGTCTGGCCATAGGAGAAATGGTCGTGCCCAACTGAGCCTGGTTTCTCTCGAGGTTTTTTAATTCTTCACTTTCGCCAATTGGTGAAGTTTTTTCCTCGCCGCTGTCGCCTCTGGCTTGCATGGTTCGGGACTTGTAGGGCTGCGCATCGATGGATTACTATTCAGTGTTTGGACTCTCAGCAGTGACTATTAAACCACGCTGAAATGAACTAAACTGAACTTCAACACTGAAAACTGGACTGACACTGTTTCAATTTTTTATAATGCATGTGAAGCTGCTTTGACACAATCTACATTGTAAAAGCGCTATACAAATAAAGATGAATTGAATTGAATTGAACTTGTGTTTGTACTCCTCACCTGGTTGCCACCACACACGCTTGACACTATCTGAACCAAATAGGTTTATTTTGGTCTCATCAGACCACAGGACATGGTACTAGTAATCCTGGTCCTTAGTTTGAATGTCTGCGGCAAATTGTTTGGGAGCTTTCTTGTGCATATTTAGAAGAGGCTTCCTTTGAGGACAACCATGCAGACCAATTTGGTGCAGTGTGTGGCGTACGGTCTGAGCACTGACAGGCTGACCCCCCATACCTTCAATACCTGAAGCAATGCTGGAAGCACTTATCCGTCTTTTTTCAAAGACAATCTTTGGATGTGACGCTCAGAACGTGCACTCAGCTTCCTTGGCTGACCATGGCGAGGTGTCTTCTGAGAAGAACCTGTCCTCTTAAAGCATTGAATGGCCTTGGCTGCAGCACAGTTTCAGAGTGTTGGCTATCTTTTTAAGTAGTATTAAAATACACCATGTGTCAAAAATGATTGATTGCCTTATGTCTAGAATGTATGTCAATAATTTATGGCCAGTATGTCAATGATATATGGTATGGTTTGTCCAATGTGTTTCATGAATGTAAGACTGTTGACCAGTTGACAGGCTGTTTTTCCCTAGCCACAGACTCGGGTTCCAGCTTAGGGGTAGAATTTATGATGATTTGTCCCAAGTTGACGGCCGAACCATGTGTCAGCCTGATTTTGGCTAGATTTACAGTATAGTTAGATTTGTGACAATGTGTTTGGTTTGTCATTTTTACGACCCATGCTGCTCTCCTGGCATTCCAGATTAGAATCCATTCCAATGCAATTGTATACCTCAAACCGAGAATCCTTTGAATGTAGTCTTACTCTGAAAACTTTGTTTGATCTAAAAAGGTTCTGGTTTAATCTAACAATAGATAAGGTGGTGGTGTCTGTGTAGACATCTGAGCCCCCCCAAAATTTCTCTCCCACAATCTCGTTTTCCCTGCTGTGATGCAGTCTGCGGTATTGTCTTTAAGTCATGTCCCTACTAAGAAATCTATTTTAAAATCCTTTATAAAAATTGTAAATACTACATACCAAAGATGGGTTTTCATTTGATTTGAATGAAAACAAAACAAAAACAAACTAGTTTGCTGTTGTTGTAGCTGTTTTAATCAACTAAAACTTTATTCTTTAACATATACTTGCATTTAAAAACATTTTACTTGCAAAAACTATCCTTTTGTTTTTTAAAAAACGAATCGACTAACAGTTCTTGTTCCTTATGTTTTAAGAGTTAAGAAACAACTTTTGTTTTTGTTGTTGTTGTTGTTAAAGTCAACTTTATGTCTTTGTAACTTTTAAAAACTTTTTTCACTTCTTTCAACCTGTTTAAAAAATCTCAAATCCGTTTTATGTTGATTTCAATACAAATTAAATTGCTTTGTACTTAAACCATAAAAAAACAAGACATATGTAGTCTTATTGATTAAAATTGTTTGTAAACTATAAATGTAGCCCAAGTATTTTAAGACTGTTAAACAATTTCATAACAAGTGAGATAAAATAGAGAAACAATATAAAACTATGTTTATTTTTAAACACTAGGCTACAAATACGATTAAGTTACAAATTAGTTAAAACTGATGTTTTTAACAAAACAAAAATGTTTTTTAAAGTAGTAATGTACCTATACTGTTAAAACATTTATAACAACAGATATTCTTAAAAGAGTAATAATGTAAAAAGTTTATTTTTAAACAGTACAAAGGTGATTTTTTGTTTTTGGAACAAAAAGGTAAACAAAATTAACTTATTGTTAAACCGTTAAAAAGACAATATATATTTTATATATCTATAAAATAAAATAAAAATGCTTTTAAGTTACCAAGAAATTACCAAGTTAAAAATTTCATAGCAAGAGATATTATTCTAAAAACAGTATAAATACGATTTAGTGTTTTTTTAGTTTTAGTTTTTAGTTTTTAAGTTTGTTTTTTTTTTCAGTAAAAATGTACAAAGTACAAAGTATTCAATATTGTTAAACCATTTTAAAAGTCTAACAACCTTAGTCTAAGTATACATTAAACATTACTTTCTATGATAACATTTTTGTGTGTAAAATGTATTTTAAGAAGTGATAAACCATTTCAGAGATATCACAAGATATTTTCTGAAAATATGCTTTTTTCAAAAATATATATTTTTTAAAACTCAAACTTAAAACACAATTTTTATTTTTTCTATTTAAAAAACTTTTAGAAAGCTGCAACTACACATAGACCTATTGTTTTGGAAGACAGATATAATGATAAGATACACCATAACGACATAGTTTAGCTGTTTAACATAAAAAAATCTATGTTAGGTGTTAGTCTCATCAGACTTCGTAGCAAATGCAAGGTTTTTTTTTTTGCTAAAGAAAAATTGAAATTTATCTTACACAGAGACCCAATTTTAGTGTCCCCACTCTTTGCAGATGAAAAAACTAAATGAGCTGAGATCCGGCACTAGGCCATGCCCATAAACATGCCCTAAAGGCACAGGAATGTTCAAATACAAACCATGTTCTAGGTTTAAACGTGTTGAAAAAAGTAAAAGTGTAAAACAAAATTAATAAAACATTTTAATAAAAAAGCACATGTTTTCAACATTACAATTTACTTGGTTTTAAGATGATGAAATCGGTATAATAAAACAATAGTCTAGTTGTTTTTTTTTTGTTTAACAGGATGACAATGTTACTAAAACACAGTAAGATCGTTATTTAACTTATTTTAATTGTTTGATTTAAGTTATTTATAAAATTTGTGACAATGTCATTTATTCACGCTAACTTTTTTTAAACTATAGTTTACACACACAAACACACACGTGCGCGCACACACACACACACACACACACGTGCGCGCACACACACACACACACACACACACACACACACACACACACACACAC
>CAIGQQ010028505.1:496-48331 GCA_903798035.1 Danio albolineatus | reverse complement strand
TTTATTTTTTTACAATAAAACCAAAATCAAGTGTAGTAGTGCAACAGAACTATGTTTGTTTGATTTTGTTGTAAACCAACAATGCTGTGTGTGTGTAAACCATTATTTAAAACGGTCATTCATTAAGTGACTTTAACAGTCATTATTTAAAACAGTCAAAATATGGTCAACCATTTGGTAGAGCAGGCAGTCAAAGGGATCAAGATAAAGATGCACCACTCAATGCTGTAGTGATTCCCAGGGCATCGTTCTGTAATACAGAATCTGGCAAATCTGGGGTAAAGATCCCCAGTTTCCCACTTGAATTATCCTAATAATTTCCTTGCAAAAGATTCAAATGCACAGAAGGATTTAGCAGCTGTTGAAACTTTGCCCTGGATCAATAGCGACTGGATTTAGGGCTCTCGTGCTCCGTTATCCTCCTCTGAAGATCCTCCACACAGGTATCACATAAGAAACATAAATTTCCCAGCAGACTGTGTATTATTCCAATTCCTCCTTTTCTCCAGCTGAGAAATGTGTGTTTATGCAAAGTGACTCTTGCCAAAAATGCCTTCCAGAAATGCTGGATTGTTTTGCAAATGAATAAATATGTGTGTATACGTATATATACTGTATATACCTGATGTGAGTCGTGAAATTACACACTTCTTTTTCCGCAACAAGAATAAGCCTTACTGCAACCACCCACATTTATGGAATCCACCTTTGGCTTAACCATATAAATTTACACATTTCACAGACTAGCCGGTATGAATAATTTAGCTGAATTTTTGATTTACCTGTTCCATATAAAAGATTTACGCTAAGATGATTATTATACGACAGATCTCAGCATGTTGAACTCGAAGCTTGAAGATCAATGATAAATAATAATTACATATACTTAAGTTATGCTTTTTTTGTGCAAGTACATTTATATAATAATAAATACGCTGAATATACATTGTTTTAATATGCATTGAAATATTGCATTATTGACAATCTGTGATATGTAATATTTTAATAATTCAATATAATGAAAAACAGGCTAAATGTGCATTATTTGAATTTGCATTGTTGTTCTAACATATCTTACATATTTTTGTATATATTTTAATAATGCTTATTTTTGCAAGTACATTTATATAATAATAAATCAGATGATTATGCATTGTTTTAATATGCATTAGAATATTGCATTATATAACAATCTATAATATGCAATATTTTAATAATGCTTCCTTTGGCTTATACAGTAGGACGATGTAATAATAAATAAGCTAAATGTGCCTTATTTGAATTTGCATTGTCATTCTAACATATCTCTTACATATTTTTGTATATATTTTATGTTTTTTTGCAAGTACGTTTATAATAAATAAGCTGAATATACATTGATTTAATATTATTTGTGATATGTTATATTTTAATAATGCTTCATTTGGCATATACAGTTCTATATCAATATAATGATAAACAGACTGACTGGATACATTTAATTTGCATTGTCATTCTAACATATCTCTTATATATTTTTTGTATATATTTTAATAATGCATATTTTTGCAAGTACATTTATATAATAATAAATCAGCTGATTATGCATTGTTTTATCATGCATTACATTTTTGCATTATATAACAATCTATAATATGTAATATTTTAATAATGCTTCCTTTGGCATATACAGTAGGACGATATAATAATAATAAATAAGCTAAATGTGCATTATTGATGATTATGTCATTCTAACATATCTCTTACATTTTTTAATGATGTTTTTTTGCAAGTAATAAATAAGCTGAAAATACATTGATTTAAAATTATTTAACAATCTTTGATATGTAATATTTCAATAATGCTTTCTTTGGCATATACAGTATGAATATAATGATAAACAGACTAAATGCATACATGTAATTTGCATCGTCATTCTAACATATCTCATATATTTTTGTATATATTTTAATAATGTTTTTTTGCAAATACATTATTATAATAAATACGCTGAAAATACATTGTTTTAATATTATTTTCAATCTGTGATATGTAATATTTTAATAATGCGTCCTTTGGCATATACAGTACTATATCAATATAATGATAAACAGACTGAATGCATAGATGTAATTTGCGTTGTCATTCTAACATCTCATACATTTTTTGTATATATTTTAATAATGCTTTTTTGCAAGTACATTATTATAATAAATACACTGAAAATACATTCTTTTAATATTATTTTACAATCTGTGATATGTAATATTTTAATAATGCTTCCTTCGGCATATGCAGTACTATCAATATAGTGATAAACAGACTGAATGCATACATTTAATTTGCATTGTCATTCTAACATATCTCTTACATATTTTTGTGTATATTTTAATAATGCTTTTTTGCAAGTACATTAGTATAATAATAAATAAGCTGAAAATACATTGTTTTAATATTATTTTACAATCTGTGATATGTAATATTTTAATAATGCCTTCTTTGACATATACAGAAGGACTATATCAATATACTGATAAACAGACTAAATGCATATATTTAATTTGCATTATCATTGTAACATATCTCATATATTTTTGTACATGTTTTTATTAGCAAGTACATTATTAGAATAATAAATAAGCTGAACATACATTGTTTTATGCATTAAAATGTTGCATTATTTAACTAGCTGTGATATGCAAAATATTTTAAAAATTATTCCTTTGCCATATACAGCAGGACTATATAATGATAAACAGGCTAAATGTGCATTATTTGAATTTGCATTAAATTTGCATTGCCATTCTAACATATATCAAACATATTTTTATATATATTTTAATAATGGCATCCGCTGTGTAAAACGTGCTGGATAAGCTGGCGGTTCATTCCGCTGTGGCGACCCCTGATGAATAAAGGAAAAAATTAATGAATTAATATTTTAACAATGCTTCTATTTTGTAGGACACATTTATTTGGCTTAAAATCATCTGTATATATTGTTAAATCATCTGTATATTGTACATTTTAGCATTATAAGTCAATAAACACTATAAGAATAGGAAAATCACATAGATTGATCATGCACTGTTTTATTCACATCATTAATTACGATTCATTAATATGTTTAGTTGTTTATTTTTAGACTTGACTGCTTGTCTCTAACAAGCACTTAATGTCATTACTCTGATATTCATATATTTATAAAAGACTCATTTGAATAATTTTCATCAATCGGATTTTGTTTTAAACTATTTACGATCACAACGCTGGTTTCGCGAATGACATTAAATGCATTGTTTTATGAAAAATAAGAATTTATACGTTTCATATATGCCCTAAAAATGAAAGCAGCCATAAGGAGGCGCTGCAGAAACACCTGCCTCGGTCATCACTTCACACACCGCTCATCTGCCCACGCATCCAGCACATTTGATTTAGATAAAGTGCAAGTAAAGAGTTACATTTGGAATGCATGACAAATATTTTCAAAGGGGCAGTCATTTAAATTATATTTAATATCGGCAAGCATAATGCATAATCGATAAGTTGTTTTGTTATGTCTAGTTAAGAGTTCTTCCAGCGTGTCTTTTTGCTTGATACACAAAATGCATCTGCTTATTTAAATAGGATGCATTGTTATTTGTTTTACAGGATGAATGCAAAGTTTATGCAAAATAAACAATTACGAATAAACAAACAAAAAAATGCACCAACCTAAAATCTGTGAGTGTGTTTCTGCAGATGGGTGCATGAATCAGAAGTTGCATTCAGCTGTTGGTCCATCTGTGGTTGATGAATTCTGCTCTTTTGTTCCTAAAGGCTTTTCAGTGAAACGTCATTATATGGGCTTGAAAATGACCATGATTCTGCAGCCCTGTCGACGCACGCGTTTAAATAATCCCTCGTTTTTAAGACGCATAAATTGCACAGATATTTCGTGATGCATAAACACACAGCTTATGTTGCATACAGATGTTTTTTTGTCATGCAAATATAACCTTCACGCATTTGTGGCTATTTTATATGAACATAACAAACTTTAGCATTTGTTGAAGTGTGTGACCGATATTCATTTTGCCTCTTTATGAAAAACAATGCAAATAAATATATTAATTAGCTTGATCAAAATTGTGTACATATCAATATGCATTTTCGTTTTTTGGCACAATTTCTAAAAATATTTTTGTAAATTTAATAAATTCCCACTCACTATTTTTCGTGCATATGCATCGAGGTTGGATCAATTCTTCGGTTTTTATGACAAAACGGAAACGTTGACCATAACTGCTCAACAACCATTCAAGCACGCGCGTGCACGGACACACACACACATTTGCACACACACACATTCACCAAGAACACAAAAGAATTATCATGACAAAAGGCACAAGTAGAGTGAAAAACACTTCAACACTCGCTCCTTTCATGTAGAAGTTTTAATGGAAACAATTTTCTTCCAGCTCGTGCACAGATGAAACATATGCCATGTGCTACTGGTAAAATATTGATGCGATTATTATAGAGATGTCGTTGTGTGTGTGCTATTCTCCTTTAACTCTGCCTCAAAGAAGTTTTATATTTATATATATAATTTTATATTTTGTGTTATATGATGCATTTAAAGCGCTTGGCCGGTTATTTAGGCTACTTTTTAAAATGTAGTAGCCTAATTGTTGTTGTTGTTGTTGTTATTGTTGTTATTATTATTATTATTATTATTATTATTATTACTATTATTAATAATACAACAACAATAATAATATTATTTGTTTAAATTTAATTAGCTACACTTTAAAACTGGATTAAATGTTTTTGATGTATTATTTAACGCATCGGTTTACTGGAGATACGTAAAATCAACAATAGCCTATATATCCAGCGTTTAATCCATAAAAATATGACATTTCATAAATATAGGCCTGTTTATTTATTTATTTATTTATCTATTTATTTTCCTTTTTATCATTTATTAACTTTATTTATCTTTCTCCGAAAAGCGAGGAGTGATGGAATAGCCTAAACCGCTCGGTTGTGATGCTGAAATTAATCATATTATTTATTATTTTGAATATCGCATCCAGCTGCAATATTATCCAATGTCCAACCAATAAATCGATGTATTTTAAACACAAATGCACTTATTACCTAGAGTATCGTTTTAAACTTTCCATCGACTCTATTGATTGACAACGTTTGCAAATATGATTTAGAGCATGCGTTATTACATGATAATAACAAAACAATGCGATACTTATTCATCGGTGCGTACTCAACATTGGAGTGAGTAGCTATTAAATATTTCCATAAATATGATACACACACAATCAACTGCCTTCTAATTTCATGCCAACTTTGTTGTTTCCCCCCTCCTGTTTATTGTTTGTGTGCAAATGTAAAATTGTCCTATAGTCTAATTCCATCACTTCCCCCCTTCTCTCCTCCCTGAATCTCCCTCCTCTCTCTCTCTCTCTCCCATCCTGGAATCTTATTGATCCAGGAGGAGCTAATTATCTCTTCCCCTCGTGACTGTGTAATCAGCACATGCGCAGTGTGTTAATTCCAGCCATTTTTTGCACGAAAGTAATTAGCAGGAATAAAGACCGGACTGATTTTTTTCACTCTCTCCTCCTTCCTCGAACCGAAGGCAGGGCGCGTCTGTCGTCTGCAGTACAACCAAAAACAAACCCTTTTAAATGCTTTAAGAAACATTGAAATACCTCGTTTAACTTCAGCGGCATGATGTGTGGACGCATGCATCTGCGCGAATGGGATCTATAAACGTGTTTACTGGAATACAAAGCGACGCGTCCAAATGTAAGTTTGTATCCGATGACTGTTGTTCTCCTTTAAAGCTCATTGTCTCCTCACGGTTCATTTACGCGGTGTATTTACGTAGGTGTAAACAGTGTGAACTACATAACGCGTGCTTATGTGGCAATCGTCGCTTGTTTTTGTTGTGTTCCTGATTATTAAACGCCGTCGTGACATGTTTATGACACATTCGCGAATGTGAAGCGCATCCTGTTCACTTTCTTTGATGTCTTTCTCGAGTTCGGGTTGAAGTTAGAAAAGCTCTTCTGTTCTCCTACCTGTTTTTCCCCAAGAGTTGTCGCCCTCTTGATAGTTGCGTAAGGAAAAGAGCGAAAAGCGTAAAGAAACGTCCTTTGTGCGAGTGTTTTTGCTTTGACGAGTGCTCTTGTTGCTGTTGTTCGTGTCAACACTAATGCATCAGACTCATTTTCAGCGAATGCATTTGTTTCAACTCGCAGATCCGTCCGTACAAACGATACGATATAAAGTATCCAAAGCCTCAGCGCGTCCTCCGCGTCGCGACACGCGTGCGCGCGCATTAGCTTAGTTTATTTTTAAAGCTAAGCTTTCGTCTGTGTGTAACTTCTGCGTTTGCTTCTTAAGTGAAGCCTGGATGGCATAAGAAGAAGAATTAGGGTGGCCCTGATGTCCTGGGCATGCTTGGTCAAGCTTGGACTTATTCCTGTGTGTGTGTGTGTGTGTGTGTATTTGTATGTGTGTGTGTGTGTGTGTGTGTATGAGCGTGGGTGTGCTGTTACCTACAGTAGAAGTGACTATATAAAAGTGATTCCTGAAGAAATTGCCTTCTAAAATGCAATTATATTATACTTTAATTCAATAAAATGTGTTTAAAGTGAGTATTTACAAACCAATATTGTTGATAAATCAAAAATATGTTGATAAATTATTGTAAAATACAGCTGTATTGCTTAATATGCAGTAATTTTAATTGCTATTATTTATAAAATACAATACAACGTCCTTCTTTTGATGGCTAGATAAAGGTGTTATTTGAGTGTGTGCGTGTATGTGTGTGTGTGTGCTTGTGTGTGACCGACTGACCGTGTGTTTGGGTATTGTTTTTCAGTCCTTTTGTGAATCTGTCACGCTGTGACAAATAGTTTCTTTTTTTATACTTTGTTCAATAGTTTTCCACTCAATAGTTTGTTTTTGACCAGCTGGCCTCATAAAAGAAAGGATGGGTTTCGTACTTGATTAAAAAAATAATAACTTTAACTATTATGTACCTCACTTACTATTAGAATATTTATGTTTCTTAATAAAACGTATACAACGCCGCAGTTCTAGAAATAAATTCAATGTTCGACGCTTAATATAGTGGTGATTACACTGGAGCAGCCAGATCTGCGAAAGAAATAAACACTGTGTACTTGAGGAGCAGATACAAATGAAGCAGACTCTTTCTTTTGCGAATCCACACACACACACATGAGCACACAGGAGACGATGGTGTGGGGTGAAAGAGGATTGGCTCACAGGTCAGAGGTCACGGAGTTAGAGAACAGGGTGAAAGGAAGAAGATGGGATGAAAGGGCACAGCGAGAGAAGAGAAAAGTGGACTCTGCGGGCTAGCGGTGTCAAACAGATAGTGCTGAGCCAATGAGAGAGTCTGAGGGGAATTGTTCGCAACATGGTTTCGTTGAGGCGTCCATTTCTTTTGGTGCAATAACATATACATTTGAACAAGTGCTTTAGATATATGTGGAGAATGTTGCTTTTTTGTCAGTCATGCTATGAGAATATTCAACAAATGTAGTGATTTTAATGTATATGTAGGTTGTTTTATGCGTTTATTGCATGTGTTGTTATTATATTCCCAATCCTCGCAGGACAGAATTGTGCAGATGTTGTTTGATTTATAAGTAGTGTGCTTTTTATCAGATTATTATCAGACAAACGGCTCAGTTCATAGTGTGTTTTGAGGTCTGTTTGCTTTAATATTTAGGTTTAGCATGTTCTCCAAGCTTGCAGGACTTAATAATGACGGTCCAGACATTGTTGTGTAAATAATATTGCTTTATTTATCATTCATGTACAAGAAAAATATTAAATACATTTACAAATAGCTCATTTTTGGGTGTGTATGTTGGTATTTTGGTTTATTTTAGTGCTAATGTAGTCTCAAAGATTGCAAGGCAAGGTGAAATCAGAGAAATTGTAGATGTTGTTGATATACTTGATTGTATAATAATACAATATTAATAATACATTAATTAATTGCATGATAAAAATAGATTTTTGTTACTGACGTGCAATGAAAGAATGAGAAAAATAGTTTCATTTATGGTGTGTGTTTGTTTTTTTTAAGGTAAAGGTTGTGTAGACGTAGTTGTGTTTGTAAATAAGGTGTTGCAGCGTCTGAATGATGAATTGTGTGCGTTGGTTTGTGAGTCTGTGTGCACACACTGCCTTCGGGGTTTGACTTTTTCTGTTTATCATAATAATAGCTGGGGTTGTGGAGAAGTGAGGCACATCGGCAGATCAGTCACTAAGGCCTCTTGAACACACACACACACTCACACACATGGACACACACACACACACACACACACACACACACACACACACACACACACAGCCAGAGAACAATGCATGGGGGCCCAGCCTGTCAGTTCAAATTCTGCTCTCCATCCACGCCTTAAACAGACTGCGTGTGTGTGTGTGTGTGTGCACGCAGAACGAGGGTGATCTGTGATTCTGCCTCACCTCCGCGTTACTGTCAACTCTCACCAGAATTCACTGCAAATATTGAACTATATTACACCGGCTGCTGTAGTCTGTGAATGTGAGGTGTGTGTGTGTGTGTGTGCTGTTTGCCGTGGCCGTTGAATATATAGAATGAAGCTATAGTTTATAAAAGGTGCATAAACCGCAGTCATGCAAAGGTCAGTGGGATTGTTGAACACCTTTGGCTTGGAAATGGAGTGGGAATGGAGACGGACAGCGCCTGTAGTGAGCAGCTGTGATTTCGCCGAGTGTTTTGAAATATGGTGAAATGTATTTCTGTAGGGGTCGGGGTATGATTAGCATTTTTCTTACATTTATGGAAGAAGGATGGTATTTAATGAAAGAGACGAGGAAAACAGCTCTGCATGACAATTTTGGTGCCTTTACACACTTTCTTAAACGGTGAAAACATGAGTGTTGTCACGGTAGTATTTGTGTTTTCTGTGGTAATTTTATTTCGTAGACACAATATGTATGTAGTTCACCCCTCACAGATCTCTCTTTTCAATTTATATTTTCTATAGGATGCTTTACTAAAATATATCTGTGTATAGGCATGGGCCGGTATAAGATTCTGACGGTATGATAACCTTGGATAAAAATATCACGGTTTCACCATATGACGGTGTTGTAATTACTGCTCTAAAATATATTCTTTTTAAATGTCTGGCTAAAAAACAAAACCCTTTTCCCCTTTGAACAAAATATATATTTTATTTTGAGAAACATTTAAAGTATTTTGCTACAGTAAACATGTCTGGCGAAATAATGAAAAATAAATAATTGACCTCTGCTGTCTTCATTAGTTTAAATAACACACATTTCTTTACTATTTAAATGTTTTGGAGCAGTAAACATGTCAGGTTAATAATTCAAGTGAATCATTGACTTCTGTGGTCTTCATTTGTTTTAAAAACACAGATTTCTTTACCATTTACACCTAAAAAAGCAACCAAATTTTTTTTATAAAAAATCTTACACATACCTCAGGAAACTATTGCATAAAATTTTGGCTGTATGAAAACCTTGACTTTTCCATACCGCGGTATACCTTGAAAATGGTTATCGTCCCATGCCTATCTGTGTATATACATTAGATTAGTCAGTACCAAAGCCAAAAATGGAACTGATCTTAACAAAAAAAATGTAAGGCCACAGTCCAAAAATGAGTCCACCCAAATTAATATGTTGGGGGAAAATATTAAATAAAATTTTAATAAACAGGAATAATGAAGAGGATATATATATATATATATATATATATATATATATAAACTGTTGTAATTTTTTCCAATAATTAGAATTAAAATCTATTATCTTTTTATTCCTAAAGACGTTAGATGACCAAGTACTTTTTTTAATGGGTATAAATGTTAAAAACACCAATGTTTTGTTTAAATGCACCGAAAATTATTATCTATATTCACTGGGAAATGGATAATAATATTAAATATAAAAATATCACGGTATGACGGTATTGTGTTTACTGCTCTAAAATATATCTTTTTTAATGTCTGGCTAAAAAACAAAACCTTTTATACTTTTTTTATAAATAAAATATATTTTATTTTGAGAAAAATGTAAAGTATTTTGGAGTAAACATGTCTGGCAAAATAATGAAAATGAGTAATTGACTTCTGCTGTCTTCATTAGTTTCAAAAACACACATTTATTTACTATTTAAAACAAGCATCTGTGGAGATCTTTTCTGTTGGAGATACTGGTGTCTTAAAAACAAACAAACAAAAAAAAACGTAACAAAAAAAAAATCGAAACTGTATAGAAGAAAATTTTGGCAGTTTTAAAACCTTGACTTTTCCAAACCGTGGTATACCTTGAAAACGATTATCGCCCCATGCCTACGGGCAATATAGCAAAAATACAACCTCGATAATTATGTTCCATATTGAATGATAACAATATATTTCGATACAAGTTGTCAATGCTTCCAGATTTAAAAGAGTACCCTAACAATGACTGAAGCCACAAAAATTAGAGGATCCATTAAACGGCATAATATTTTCAACCGATTAATTTTAGTTTCGCCGAAAATTCAGCACATCTATAATATTAACCCAGTTTTAGATTCCCATTGTTGCACATTTCTGCTGTGTGATTGACTCTTAGATCAAAATAGAGTAAAAAAAGTCCAGCTCTTATTATTGTTATTGACATAAATCTTATCGCAATTTGATATAACATCGTTTATCGACCCAGCACTACTAAATACACACACACAAACACATATATTTATGTCAATCAGGGTCACATGTATAGAAGATTAAGTACTACATTTTTTTAAATATAATTATGTTTTAGGGGTTTTCACTTTTATTGATAGGACAGTGCAGATTGACAGACAGGAAAACGCGGGAAGCAGAGACAGGGGAAGGATCGGCAAAGGACCTCGAGCCGGGAATCGAACTCGGGTCGCCGTGAGCACATGGTGCCATGCATCAACGCACTAACCACTAGGCTATTGGCGCCGACAAATATTACATTTTTATCATGTTATTATAGTGTATTGTATAGATGTGAAAATACAAAGTATGCTCCATATACTTAAAGGAAGACCTAATGAATTAGTTTCTTTCTTAGCAAACACAATTCAGACCTCTTTTCCGATCCAACAATGCATTCTATTCCTGATAGATAAACTAATGTCATTTGTCAACTAGCTCTTATTCAGTTCATAATTATCATCCACCAGAATAAAATCTCTTGTCAGTTTTGTAAGGTTAAATAAATCACTTAATAATCCCAATAATTAAAAACAATCAACCAGTACCACTGCTTTTCCAGTTAATCAATGTCTTTTTTTTGTTTTGCATGTAGGATTGTGGATTTTGGATTATGATCTAGCTGTTAAAAGGTGTTAATCTCGCACAAATGTTTTCGAACGATTCGTATTTCTCAAATGCAGAATGTTTACATGAATAATCCTTACAGATAAATGCTTCAGCACTGTATGTGTGTAACAAGTGCTGCAGTTCGACTGTGGTGTGTGCAAGCGTTTCCCATGCCTTGTCAGAGGCATAAGATCAAGTCAAATGAATAAGAACTCTTTCAGTGTTGCATTGATTTCATAATCCCGCCGGATCTTGCTGCAGTTTAGATCAATACGTTTACATCACACTCAGACTTTCGCACTAGAAACTGAAGCATGTGTGACTTACTGTAAGCACGCTGACAGAATGCATCACTTGGTTTCACGATACTGGAAAAATATGCAATGTTGTTGAGTATTGCGATATTTCTATAACATTTCCCTGCAACAATGCTATTTTATTCATTAGCTATGTTTTTAAATCAGTTATTTATTTGACGGTATTAAAATAAACAGATCTAATTAATTCTAATTCAGGCAAAACAAACTGTGTCAAGGTGTAAACGTTTAGTCTTTAAAACACTGTGTGAACCTATGCAGATATTCTGACTCTGATTGGCTGTTGTCAATTCTCCTCTCTTGACTCCTGCCATTAGTATTTTTTTTTAGTTCTTGGTTTGAGCTGCTCCAGCCAATAGCAGAACAGCAACTACTTTGGAGGTTGTAAAGCCCCATCTGACTGGTCTAATTTAGATAAACAACCAATGCATAAAATGAATGTAATTTAAAATGTAATTGCATTTACTTTTATCACAATACCGTTAATTTTGTGATATATCGTGCATCTCTAGTTACGATAACGATATATCTCACAATCTTACTAACATGAAAAATGCTATTTTATTAGCAATTAAATTTTTTTAAAATTTATTTCACAATCTTGCTAAAATAAACAGGTAATAGATATTCATTAACTTGCAAAATTATATTTTATTAGCATTTATTAGCATTTTATTTATTATAATCAAGCTAAATAAACAAGTAATAGATATTTACCAACTTGCAAAATGCTATTTTATTAGCATTTGTTAGCATATTATTTGTTTATCTTACAATCATGCTAAATAAACAAGTAATAGATATTCACTAACTTGCAAAATGCTGTTTTATTAGCATTTATTAGCATATTTTTTATGCTATTATTGTCATTAACATAATATTTATTTATTAGCATATTATTTGGAGGTTGTAGAGCCCCATCTGAATGGTCAAATTTAGATAAACAACCAATGCATAAAATAAATGTAATGTAAAATGTAATTACTATTATAACAGTACCGGTAATTTTGTGATATATCGTGCATCCCTAGTTGCGATAATGATACATCTTACGATCTAACTAACATGCACAATGCTATTTTATTAGCATTTTATTTATTTATCTTACAATCATGCTAAAATAAACAAGTAATAGATATTTACCAGCTTGAAAAATGCTATTTTATTAGCATTTATTAGCATATTATTTATTTATCAAACAACCATGCTAAAAGAAACAAGTAATGGAAATTCACTAACTTGCAAAATGCTATCTGATTAGCGTTTATTAGCATATTTCTTATTTATCTTACAGTCATGCTAAAATAAACAAGTAATAGATATTTAACAGCTTGCAGAATGCTATTTTATTAGCATTTATTAGCATTTTATTTATCTTAGAATCAAGCTAAAATAAACAGGTAACAGATATTTACAAGCTTGCAAAATGTTATTTTATTAGCATTTTATTTATTATACAATCATGCTAAAATGAACAGGTAATGGATATTTTTCTGAGCTAATTAAATCTAAAAAACAATGTCAAGATACAAATATTTACACACTAAAACACCACAAATGACTGTAAACCTCTCATATTTGGATTCTTATTGGCTGTTGTCATTTTCCTCTCTTTCCTCCTGGCATTAGTATTTCTTTTCAGCTGTAGTTTTATATACAATGCAAAAAAATATGATCAATTAGTCACAACAGCTCATGTTTTTAGTTCAGTGTAGTTTCTTAAGCTGAGTTAATCATGTTCTAACTTAATTTTATAAGATACACAAGCTGTTTTAAGTCAGGTTAACCTAATAAAACTCAACGGACTCAGTGTTATTTTGATTCAGCTTAAAAAATTAAGACTTGACCTCATTTTATTGGTCAGATTTGGATAAACAGCCAATGCACGTAGCTTAGCACTTAAAATGAACTTAATTTATGGCACTTTTTATGCAATAAATTAATGATTATGATATTGCGTATACTATCATCACGATTATTTTCCGATATATTGTGCAGCCCTAATCACTATGCATGTGTGAACACACATTTTCCTGCCTGCTGGACGCTGATAAATCTGTGTGTTTGCATGTGTGTGTGATATAAAGCGAATTTCAAAGAGGCAGCTGTCACAACACTACCATATCCCTGTCATAACATCAGCATTACCTTTTAACCTTTGACCCCTTCATTTTTGCTGTCACTTCCTTTTTGCATGTCATACAGGAAGCTCATCAGCATTTCACATCCTGCGAATGGGTTTCGTCCAAACTGACCAAACTAAAGCAAACCTCGCTTTTCGAAACGATACAAGTCATGCGTTTCCCCCAGCGCTCTCTTTCGTCCACTCTTTCTTCTGCTCCGTCTTTTGAAGTTTCGCTCCTGAATGGACCAGTGTCTCTAATGGAAATGGGGCATTAAATCAAAGATCAAAGACGAGCACACAGCAGAGAGGACAGCTGTCTAAATACAGTGGGAGAAAATGTGTATGTGTTTGCGTGACTGTGAAGAGGGAATGGGAGAGGCTGCGGGGTTAGCAGGTTTAACTTTGGTTTGATACTGTCGTTATTCCGTTCAGCCCTTGCAACAGTTTTCATTTCTTGTGCATTCATGCATGGAGCAAGAGCTTATAGGGATAAACATCAGGCAAACGATAGATCTGCACAGTGTTTCAGGTGTTTTTAAGGATAACTCGGCTACTCTGAAGAGTTGTGTTGTAGAGCCATATCTGTGCAATGATATGTTTGATACCGAGGCGATGTTAGATTAGTGGTAAAACAGGAAGCAGAGTCCCTGAATCAGCAATCTGTGCTGTGAATGTGAAATCACCCCTTCTAGCAAAACAGTAGGGCTTCCCACATAATATCGCCTTTTTTGCCAGGTTAAGCACTTTCTTTGAGTGGCCAGGAAATGTTGATAGTCAGTCTAAGTAGATTAAACTTAGGCCCCATTTACACTAGTGCGTTTTAGTTTTAAAACGGCGTTTTAGCATGAAAACGATCCGCGTCCACACTAAAGTTTCACCCAGCGTTTCTGAACACATCTCTGTACAAACTACTCCACCAAAAACGTATATCACGTGACCATTCGCGCACACTGGGCATGCACGTTCAAGTATAAACAGGAAGCATGTGTCTCGCTGGTTCTTCCTGGTGTAACCCAAAAACGACGTCCTAAATAGGGCTTACGCTGATTGAAACGTGAGCGATTAGCGAGTGTTCAAACAGTAGCTTGCCTCTTGCGAATATATGCAGCTGTTGTAGTAAAAAAGGCAGAGTTTAACTGCACAATAGCGCCTAAAACGGACAATAGTGCAAACAACGCTCCCATTTCTGTGTCCAGCAGCCTCAGTTTTCAGAGGTCTCCGTTTTCCCCCCATCCACTCTGAGACGGAACAGCAGCATTTTAGAATGAAAATGGCCTCTCCAGCGTTTCCAAAACGCTCCGTTTTCGGGGCTCGAAAACTCCGGCGTAGTGTGGACGGATGGCGTAACCGTAGCAAAACTTATGCGTTTTAAAACGAAAATGCATTAGTGTAAATGGGGTCTTAAGCAAAGCTGTTAAAGATATGTACTGAAAGATATTTTTCACATTGCTTACAACACATTAGTCGGTTTTTATGTTAGAAAATAATTTAGAAAAAGAGTTCATGTCAATTAGGGTTGCACGATATTGAACAAAAACGGACATTGCGGTTGTATTATTTTTCTTCGATACAGATATATTGAGGGTTGGGTTGATAGACGATGCCATCGCCGATGGCTGATACACATCATGATGTTGAGCTGGCATCTCGATCCTCCGCCCCGTCCCCGTAGCAAACCTGTTCACGAAAAATACACACTTAGGCCCGGTTTATACTCTTAGTTTTAAAATGCCATTTTAGAATGAAAATGATCCACATCCACACTGGCTTTCATCTAGCATTTCTGAACAGCCCTCCGTTCACACTATACCACTGAAAACACACATCATGTGAACAGACACACACTCTGTCTTGCGCTCTAACATATGCTCCAGACAGTCAGCGGGTGCTTTGAGCACAAAACCCCAGAGAGCAGTGCACGTCGAACAGTTTGTCAAGGATGTACCGCTGGATGGCGTCTCACTATAGTTGTTAAACGTGATGTTTAATAAATCTTGTCTCTATCTAATGGTCTTAGATTCAAAAGACCAATCCGGTAACATGTCACAGCGTCAGTACACTGCTTCAATCTTTTGTTTTCACGCTTGTACTTAGTAATTTTAGCGTAAACCTCAGATACTGTTGGTTGGTTCCTGTTGGTTGTGCACCTTTTTTACCAACCAAGTTTGTCGACGCCATTAACGACACAGATCACTCTGCCTATTCATGCCAGAGTCCTGCGGAAAAAGTGACTGACAGGTGGTAATTTGTGTGTAACTTGTCTTTATTTATTTATGATTTGGTTATGGGTAAAACAAAGACCATGCGGGTCAGGTAGTAGAAACAGTAGGCTACAAATAATTCATTAGTTATTAATTAATTTTTCATAAATAATTCCTTCACTGCCACCTACGACGACAATGCCATTGTCTATCGCGATGTTTCACATTAGACATCGTACGATACCAAATTGGTCGAAATCGCCCAAGCCTAATTTAATATATGTGTGTGTGTGTGTGTGTGTGTGTGTGTGTGTGTGTGTGTAATTTCACCAGATGAAATAAATAGTCTATTTGAGAGAGAACTCATAATTCTGGATACATTGGGATGATTTTTTTAGGGAAGCACATCTACATAAATTATAGACATGGGCCAGTATACGATTCTAACGATATGAATAATCTTGGATAAAAATATCACGGTTTCACTCTACTGTAATCACTGCTCTAAAAGATATTCTTTTAAAATGTCTGGGTAAAAAAAACAAGAACTTCTTCCGCTTTGAACACAATGGCTGTGTCCCAAATCACATACTTCCATACTATATAGTTAGCTAAAAATAGTATGCGAGCCAAGTAGTATTTCCGAATTCATAGAATTTGAAAATCAGTCTGCGAAAACTACCTGGATGAGCTACTACTTCCGGCAAGATTCTGAAGTGCACATCCGATGTACACTGCGCTATCTCATTATGCAATGCGAAAAAATTCATTAATGGGAATGAAGCGGGTATGTCACGTGATGATAAAAAATGGCATCCGCAGTACGTTCGAGCTTATTCATACTACTCACATTCATACTGTATAGAACTTACTTTTCTATCAGTCGAGTTGTTGTTGTCCTAAAAAAGTTAAAAAAAATCTTTTATATACCGTAGGAACAGTATGACAGAAATTTTTTGTTGTTTTAATACCTTGACATTTCTAAACTACGGTATACCTTGAAAATTGTTATCGTCCCATGCCTAATAAAATATTATAAACCAATCACAAACATTGATAAAAACAGTAGAGCAACAAATAGAGTAAAAATAAAATATATTTTTTTTATAATTTATAATTTTCTGTAAGTCTAGCAATATTTAGATACTCAAATTTAATGTAAAATAGTCTTCATCATTTATATATACATATATACACATTCAATTAATCTTCCCTAAAGTTAGAAATGTAATTCGCTATGCCCAAATATATTTTTAAACTGAACTAAATGATAAACACACACATAATTAGTAAATCTTTTGTTAACTTTATGGTTAAACATTGCAAAAAAACTCATGAGTGTTTTCCAAATTCTGGTCAATAATCAAAAAATTTCGATATCGATGCTGAAGCGATATTGTGCAGCCCTAATGTCAATTTTTAATAAAGGTACACGATTTTCCTTGTGTATATATAGTTTTTTTAAATTTTGTTATTTGTGTTTTATTGTTGCCAGCATTACTGTAAGGGTTAATGTTAGAGTTTGCGCTATTTTGTGTAATTCTCATTCGACATCTTGGTCTTAATCCACACACACTTGCATAGAGTAATTGGTTTAAGATGTGTCTTGATTCCAGCTGTGTGCCCCCTATCAGGTATCCCAGAGAGATGGGTAATTAACCTAGCAGCTAATGATATACTTCACTAATTACACCACACACACATGCACACACGGAGCAAATAAGACTGGATATTCATCGATCTGTACAGGAAGTCTAGTTTGTGTCAGCATGGCGGTCTGTTTATGAATATGTATCTCCAGCGCTCTATAAGCATTTGTGTTCATTTAAATAAGTGGACTACTAAGAGAAAGAGCTGTTCATCATTGTTGAAACGTTGCATTTGGCCATTTAAGCCTGTTGTTTTCTGTCAGGTTTGAGCTTAAATCAGTGAACACATCCTTTAGCCTTGTGTGCTAGCATCCTGCGCTTGCTTCCAGTAAGATGCTTAGCATTCATGCTATTGATTTTCCCATTAGCACTTTAGCCCCCTCCAGTAGAGAGGATCAGAGAGAGCTCAATATAACAGCTTGAATCCGAGTTCAAGAATCTGCACTCTTCAACCTAGAAACAGAGCAATTAGCCCCCCAACTGCAATCCACACACCATATACTCCCTTTAGACGCTTTCTGTGCATATACATATTGTTTCTCAACTATTTGGGTGGCTTAACTGTGGATAAATCTAGTAATAACTGTAAGTACATTTTAATTATTTAACTATAGCCCACGGTGTAACCACAAGGCAAGCTTAAGTGGCAACATCATTTATTTGCATTTGTAAAATGTGCACTGTAGGTACAATAAAAACGCCTATCCAGATGTTAACCTGCTTCTACTTGGCATTAATGCAAATTGCAATTATTATAGACAGCTAATATAAGGTGAACCCTGTTGCGAAAGGCTGCTTTAATATAATTCAATTTAATTCACTTCAGCTGCTTTACTGATCAAGGCCTGTGGGGGCCGAGTCTCTGGAGAAACCTGGGACTAGAGTCAATAGGGAACTTATTCCGGAGGCTCTGTCACGGGGCAATCCCCCGTAGACACGGCCCTATGTTCTGCTCAGTTGCCTAAAGGGAAATATAATGCAGATGGAGGGGGGTGGGGAGGCCGAGACAGACAGAGACATTTAATTGAGCAGATCTTGGTGATTCCTGGAATTGTCTCTCATGTAATATTCAGCTCTTAGTGATACAGCTTGGCAAAGAGCTATTGATCACAGTCTAGACCTCTCTCTGCCATGCTTCACTGTTGTTTCTCTATGAATAGCGCCACATGAGTTTGTTAGGTTGCTTAATTTTAAAATGTTGCTGTTATTATATATGGTGCAAAGTGAATTAAGAAAATTGTAAAGTTTGTGCAAAGTTCAAGTGGATTTAAAATGTCGCCCCTTTTCTCTCTCTCTCTTTTTCTAGGCCAGGGTGGGATGAATGTGCTCAGTAGCTCAGAGGATGGAGTGTTGTGACTCTGTCTCCAACAATGGAGCCTCTGGCCCCCACACACAACAGCCTCCTGGGCTCTGCAGACCACTGGCCCCCAGTCCATTCCTACTGGCCAGAGATCAAGCCATTCATCGGAGCACAGCAGCACTGTCCAAGCAAGGTGGACTAGCAGGGGTGGCTGAGGTGGAGGGATTTGCAGGGAGGTATGAAGAAAAATTAAGGAAAAAGCAGGTTAATGAATGTTCAACCAGAGAAATGTTTAAAGATGCAGTGGAGAGGGAGAAGGCTGACGAAGAGGAAGAAGGTGAGGATGTGGAGAGGCCTATTGGAGGGATATTGTACCAGCCTGATGGGTCTGCCTATGTGATGGAGAGTAAACTTACAAGTGGTGCACCCTCCTCCTCATTAGGTGCCCCTTCCTCCGTTGTAAGGACCTGTTACATTTCCTTGTCTCAAAGCTCCACTCCACAGATTTTTCGTGTCTTCCAATTGCATAACCTTGGTGACAGTGATAGTCTAGCTCTGATGACCCGCCAATCCAAAGATAGTTCTCCTGACGTGGCTGGATCATCAGAGACAGGGGTGATGTGGCCAACCAAACCCATCCTGATGTGCTTTTTGTGTCGGCTGTCTTTTGACCGTTCACACTCATTTAGGGCTCATGCTTCTCTGCAACACAACATCACCTTCAGTGATGAAGAACAACATCTGCTCTCGTTTAAGCATGCCTCTGCCATCTTACAGCCTGCCGGCCCAGGCAACCTCCCACTCCTCTGTTTCCTAGAACCAAAAAGGAATTGTGAGTCTGTGGTACCACTTAACCTGGCATCTTCAACCTCTGTGAACAGCACGGAGGACACAGCAAGACGGAAAGAGAACACAGAGCCTCTGACCTCTAAGCCAGGACTCCCTCTCCTGCCCTCTCCACCCAGAACCTCCCCTGCTACCTCAGTACCAAGCCCTGCCAAAGACCCTTCAACCCTGGGAAGAGAGGGCACTCAAAGAGGCAAGGAGGACGACATAAGGAAGGATGGAGAAAGTAGTGAGGAAGGAGAGAGGAGAATGTGTTTAGAGGTAGGCAGCACTGTAGATTGTAACAGTGCTCACAATATTAGCAGCAGTAGCGGACAAGAGCACATTACTGAAGCTGCTCTGTCAAACCAAAGCATTTCAAAACCTCCAAACTCTGTAACAATAGCAACCAGCTTTATGAACAACACCAAAACCCTTACAGACTCTGAGTCAGAGTGTGGAACAAGCTTTAACTGCCACGACCCTGCACCTGCTTCCCTTGTTGTGGTAAACCCGTCCACTGTCACTACTACAGAACAACTTGCCAACCAAGAGAGTGCCACAGCAACCAAACCAAATGACCAGTTAGAGAATGGTAGCGCCATAGCAATGGAACCAACTGATAGGTTGTCTGAAGATGACAGACGTGCTGTCACTCATTCTGACCTGCCCAATAATCATACCCATTCCATGTCCCCTACACTCAGTCCTACCTTACCCCAGACTAGTCAGCCTATTCTTGAAGAAGGGCTCTTGGACACAGCATCTAGAGGAAGGTTGGTGGTGGCTAGTGACGGAGGCTTCGTTGCAGCTGGGGATGATGCCCAAGGATCGTCCTACTCTTTTAGTATTCAGGCCTCCTTGGCACACACCAGAAACTCCTGCAAGACATTGAAGTGTCCAAAATGCAACTGGCACTACAAGTACCAGCAAACTCTCGAGGCTCATATGAAGGAGAAGCACCCGGAGTCAGAGACTGAACAGTGCCCATACTGCAGCAGTGGGCAGAGTCACCCACGCCTAGCAAGGGGTGAGACTTATTCTTGTGGATACAAGCCGTTCCGCTGCCAGGTCTGCCAATATTCCACCACGACTAAAGGCAACTTGAGCATCCACATGCAATCTGACAAACACCTCAACAACATGCAGAGCCTGCAGTCACAGCCACAGTCCCATGCACACAGCCCTGCACCGCAACCCAATCCTTTAACTCATTCCCATCCTACTCTCACGCACCCCACTCGAGCCAACTCCCCATCTCCATCTAAGCTCCGGGGACGTGCTTCATGGCGGTGTGAAGTCTGCGACTATGAAACCAATGTGGCACGCAACCTCCGAATCCACATGACCAGTGAAAAGCACACACACAATGTGCTTCTACTGCAGCAGAACCTGGCACACATGCAACGTCAACGAAAGCACAATGCCTCCGAGCTTTACCGCCACTGCCAACCTCAATCCCAACTTCCCGACGCCATCACTTCTCTATCTTGCCATGAAACGTCTTCACAGAAACTTTTTGAATGCATATTATGTGGCCACTTTTCCTGTGACACTCTGGAGGAACTTAGTCAACACCTGACCATGCAGCGGTCATTGCCCAGTTCCTATTGGAGGAGCACAACAGGAGACACCCATCACTGTCGGCTTTGTCATTACGCCACGCCATTGCGAGCTAATTTCCAACTGCACTGCCAGACAGACAAACATGTTCAGCGTTACCAGCTAGCTGCACATCTCAGAGAGGCCAGTAGTCAACATGGAAACATCGAGGAGGAGGAAGAAGAGTGGCGCCTCAGGTGTGTTGCTGCTGGAAGCCAGGTGCAGCTCAGGTGCAATGCTTGTGACTACAAGGCCAGCAGTTTGGAGAAGCTGAAGTTACACACCATGAACACCAGACATGAGACCAGCCTGAGACTGTACAAGGTAAATCTTAATAAACCATAAACTCAATGTACACAAAAGTCTGGCGCCTAGTATTCCTGTCAGTAAAATCCACAAAAGCCCAAGATGCCCTGACTGACTCCATTATTTCCAAGGCCTGTAAGGCCTCTTTGGTAATTGAGATGGATTGTATGTTATTTTTTCCCTCCTGCTAATGTGGTCCATTAACTCAGCACATCTCTAATCAGTTTAGAGTTCTGTAAAACAAGTGGACTGTTTTTTCTCACTGCGGTTGCGAGTATGTTTTTTGTCTCTGGGTGTGTTTTGTCAGATTAATTTACTTTAAATCTGTCCGCTCAGCTTTCACCAGACCACAGACAGATGGAGAGATTTAGTGTTTATTTAAGCAAACCATGATAAGTAACATCTACGCAGTTGTTTTTACAGGGTTGTATTGATCCTGCATTGATCTATATTGTGCTGTCCACATTAGAGGAAGCCACATATTGATCATTTATGACTATATGGTCAATATAGGGCTTCCGCTAAACTACTTAAGTATGTTATTTACTGGTGTTGAAGTGTAAGCTGGATGAGTGTTTTATTCATTTATTTAACTTCTTTTACTTTTTCTGTGCTTGCACTCCCACACATGCAATTAAGATTCATGTTTATCTCCACTTTCTTTCAGTATTTGCAGCAGCTGGATGGACTGGAGTCTGAAGATGTCTGGCTGCACTGCGTGCTGTGTGATTTCTCCACTCAGAGCAGCCTTTCTTTAGTGCAGCACTCGCATTCATTGAGCCACCAGAGAGGGGAGGGGCTCCTCAGACTACAGCGAATCCAGAAGGGTCTGCAGGATGAGGAGGAGCTTGGTGCCATCTTTACAATCCGAAAAAGCCCTGCTCAAGAAAATGGTATGAGGCACACATGCATGGTCTCTTCATAAATTTGCAGATGAATAACTTTGGATGTGTAAAACGGAGGTTTCGCAATGCATTAAATTAATGTTTTCAAAGCAGTTAAAAGTCAGATTTCAGGAATGAGAGGAATCCGGCATGCTCACGAGCAGAAAACCAGCTTTTGATGCCAGATTAACCTTAGAGAGAACGTCAGGGAGGATTCCTTAAAACCCAAATCAAAAGACTAACTGTCCCCTGTGTGTTGTGCTCATGACGCTGAAGGCTCTATAACACACAACAGAACAACAGAGGGGGAGGGGCTGACAGACATACTGAAAAACCGAGAGAAAAGAGAAGGGAAGAGGGCAGATATTTACACTGGGGTAATTGAGAAAACCAGGTGGTGGAGGCAATTAGCATTGAGTTCTAACGCAGAATAAGCTCAGCTAATGAGTTGAACAATAGCCGACCTTGGCACCCAGCCTGTTTTTATGTGCATGTGCATCTACATATGCATTTGTGAGGAAGAAAGAAAAAAAGGAAAGAGACTGAGAGCGTGCTTTCTGTACAGAATGGTAGGGATTGATTTTGTTCATTGACTTGCCAATAATCACATTTGTAACATCTTCACTAGCCAGAAAGGGGCTAAACTAGAGGGTTAGCCAGTCAATGCAGCCAATAAAGGCGTAACCCACTAATGAGGCATGAGTTAATTAACACGCTCAAATTAACATTTTAAAGCAAAGGCTTCTGAAAGAGATTCCTAAAGACTGACAGGTGTTTGTTAATGTCCAGTGTTATTTTTTGTGTTGAGAAATGCTGTATATTAAAGGGAAAGTTCACCCAAAACCCGTTTACTCACAAAGGAAAAAAAGATATTTTGAAAAATGCTGGTAGCTAGGAACCATTGACTTCAATAGTATTTTTTTTCATACCTATGTAGGCATGGGCCGGTATAAGATTCTAACGGTATGATAACCTTGGGTAAAAACATCACGGTTTCACAGTATTGTGTTTACTGCTCTAACATATATATTTTTTTTAATGTCTGGGTAAAAAACAAAACCTTTTTCCTTTATTTTGAGAAACATTTAAAATATTTTGCGGCAGTAAACAAAAAATAATTACAGACTAAATAATAAATAAATAATAATGTCAGGCTAAATAATTACAATGAATCACTGACTTCTGCGGTCTTCATTAGTTTCAAAAATACAGATTTCTTTACATTTTACACCTAAAAAAACAAAAAAAAAAGTAACTTAAAAAATCTTGCACATACCTCAGGAACGGTATAGCAGAAAATTTTGGCGGTATGAAAACCTTGACTTTTACATACCACGGTATTCCTTGAAAACGGTTATCATCCCATGCCCTTACCTATGAATGTCGACAGGAATGGGCAGTATTTATGAGACATGTATTTCAAATGCAAAATAGTATTGATAGGGTTTATGAAAATGGCTTTATATTTTGTATCAAAATACTTTAGTCTCTTGTAATTTTGTATTTTTAAAATACTGTAAAACTGTAAGAAGTCTACATGATGACATCATAAAAAGAGTTGGATGAGTTGGAATAAAATATCAGTCCTTAAGAACAGGATGTGAAGCCTTTACCGCACAATCATTCCCAGTCTCAGTCCTGCAGGTGGAAATGTAGGGGATGTTTAGCAATATAAAGCACATTAAGCCTGTGTATTGGTGTTCACTAAAGGGGACCATTTAAAGAAGAACTGAAAAAAATCTGAATGAGCATACTGTACAAGTAATAGTAGTTTTAGGTGGATTGTCAATGTAGATGCCATGAAAATAAGACAAATTTAATAATATTCCAAAACTCCAGATTCCCATTAAACGGCATAACAGCAGGATGTACATGAAGAGTTTATTTGCAGAAACAGATCACTCAATTTTTCAGAGATATCATGTTTTGTGTTCAATATGCATTGAAGTGTATAATTGCAAAAAAAAAACATGCTTTATGGAAATTACTAAAACTGGAGATTTCAGTAGTTTTTATTAATTGCGGAAAAAAAAACTTCATTTATTAGAACAACAACAACAACAAAAAACTTTTCATATATCACCCTTTAAAAATATAAGACTGTTAAGAGTTTGTTGCAGTTTCACTGGCCACGCACTGGATGGAAACACAATGAAGAGATACAATACTATATTCCAACTCATTATCTGTATTATATGGTTTTTACAGCGTTTAAAGAGATCATCTTCAAAACAGGACTTTCTGTATGAAATTTGTACAGAATTTATGCTAAAATAGAAGAGAAAGTCAGTTTAATGATGAAGGGATTGACCAAATATGCCTATTGAATGAAAGTTTGAGAAGAAATGTCATGCTTCATTGTAAAAGTGTTTGGCCCAGGTAGCAAGGAAAATCTGGCCCAGATTTGGCGTAACAACAGGCATTCATCCGGCACTGACATGCAGCATGTGGGCCATATATAGCCTGGATTTGGCAGAACTGGCACCGTCTTTAAGGCGGCACACAAAACATGGGCCAGATGTCAAATGTAGTATTTGGCCCAGATGTTAAAAATGTTTATCTGGACTATATATATGTGGATATAATTATATTTAAAATGATTTTTTGAGTAAAGATATATTTTAATACACAAAGTCATTTCTATCTTCCTGTTTCCATTTTCTAACGCCTTCATTTTAATCCAGGAAACAATCAATATTTAATTATTTTAATTACTAATCTATGTATTGTATGTTGCAAAATAACAATGGATCCTATAGTACAGTACATATTTAGTACACATGTTTTATTAACCAAATTATTATTTTACAAATTATATTGTTATTAACCAAATGTCAAAGTCAATTTTTAAATAAGATATTGTGGCACATACATTTATACATGTGACAGAATTCACGAGTTGTTCTTGTTGTTTTTCCCCTTTAAGAGTTTTGAGCTGAAAGTGACGGTTTTCATCCCGCGTTTGATGTCTCATATTTTTAGTTTCTCAACTTAAACGGCCACAGTATAATGTTTTTTATTAAATTCTGATTGTCTCATTTCATGCATAAGCACACATTTAAAATAATAAAAATAACAATCGCAACTCTTCATGGGTTTATCAGTTTCATTGCAGTCATGACACAGCAGCACGGCTTCCAGACAAGGGCCAAACGTGCCATCTCAGGCCCAGTAATGAATAGGGCCACATGGAATCTGCACGCGCAGAATTCCACAGATTTTCAGCCCATCATTGATTCTGTTTATTTACTTGTGGAAATGTATATTTATTCAGTTTTTTAAATTAATTTCAGTAATAATATTGACTAATATGAAAATATTCATTTGATTTATTTACAATACAGTTTGTAAAGTAATATTTTCTGTCTTTTAGTTGATATTTTATATGAGAGACTTGCTTTGTTTACCAAATAAAGTGGATCTAGTTGGATTTGCATTGGAAACATTAAATAAAAGTTAAAAAGGCATTCATTTTTATTTCACATATTAAGTTTTTAGTTATGATACTCCCAAAGTCATTCCGCATAAATCCGCAGATTTTTAGCAAAATACTCTGCAGAAATAGCAAAGAATATCCGCAGATTCTGTCTGGCCCTAGTAATGAGTTATTAACTTGGCTGAAACTTGGCCCAGATGTGGTCCATGTTTGACCCTTGTCTGAAAGCCGGACTCGGTCCAGTCATGTACTGTAATGCACTGTGGCATGTGGGCCAAGCAAAAGCTGACTGTGTTGGCCAGAGCTGGGCCAGAGAAGCTTTGCTATGTGGGGGTACGAAATACATTATTTTAATTTGATACATATTTGCCTGCTATATTTTGTAGTTTTAATTTAATACATGTAAAATTGAGGTATGTGGTATTTTATTTTAAATTTTAAATGATTTTAAATTAAAATTTCAATGTATTTTTGCCCGTCTCTGAATGTCAGGGTGCCAGCTATTAGCATTTTTAGAAGTATCTTCTGTGTTCAATCGAAGAAAGTCAAATAGGTGTTAAACAAATAAAGGGTGAGTGGCAGACTATTCATTTTTAGCTGAATTATCCCTTTAATGTTTTGCTTTATGCTTTTTTAAAATGCTTTAATTATAATTTATTAATTTAAATGAATAAAAATAGCAAAAATAGCTGCACTTCCAATTCATGTTATATTAACTAAAAGGTAAACTCGCAGATGAGCAGAAGTGTTCAACAAGTAGGTCCAAAAATAGGTTGGAATCCAGCATGTCGTTTCCAATCAATGCTAAAGTCAGCGAGTGAGAGTGAGTAGCTATTTTAGCGTGAATTTGAACCTGTAGGAACATCGGATCAGCGCTGCTTCTGACCTGCTGGAGCGCCGCAGCTGAATGGCTGGTTATTGATCTCTTTAGGAACACCAGGGCATTGCCTAATTTATAATCAATACTGGATCAATGCTGCTGAGCATTTGTATATTGATCCCCGGGACGAGGAGGAAGTGCTGATGAAGTGTGTGTTGAGTGTGCGCCTGGAGTGTGTTAGCATGTGTGGGTGCATCTGATCACTTCATTACTGGCCGAAATGACCTCACCGCGCTGAACCACGGCCATCTGTTTTGTTCAAGACGTGCATTGAGAACGAAGCGCAGACTGAAGCGTCATGCTCATTCAGAGTGAATGCACATGGTTTCTTCCAGTTTTGAACAGGATTTTGAATGCGCTTTTGATAATTAGGGATATTGTAGGTAGAAGAGACTTATGTAAGTCTTAAATTTGGCTTATTATTACATAAAAAATTTACGATGCATTAAGTAAATTATCTGCCATTGTTACAGTTTGAATATACATCACATTATGGTGTCACTGCTTCTGATAATTTAGGTTATTGTGGGTAAAATAGTATAAAATGGTTAATTTTAGCTTGCTTTGCTTTTATTTAATTTTTTTAGAGCTACTAATTTAGAGTAGTGCAATTAAACAGTGCATTAAAAATTTGCGTAAACGCTTTTTGCCTTTGATAATATGCATTATTGTATGTAAAAGTGTCTAAAAGGGTGAAATTTGGCTTACTTTAAAAATTAAACAGTACACTAACATTTGCATAAGGTAAATCATCAGTCATTGTCACAGTTTGAACATGCATCACATTATGGTTTCACTGCCTTTGATAATTTAGGTTATTGTGGGTAAAATTGTCTAAAATGGTTAATTTGAGCTTATTTTGCTTTTATTTTTTTAAAGCTATTAATTTATAGTGCAATTAAACAGTGCATTAAAAATTTGCGTAAACATTTTTTGCCTTTGATTAATATGCATTATTGAATGTAAAAGTGTTTAAAATGGTGAATTTTGGCTTATTTTGCTTTAAAAATTACACTGTACAGTACATTTGCATTAAGTAAAGAATTCACTATTGTTACAGTTAAATGTAATTGTAGGTTAGATAGTTGTAGTAATAGATTATTGTAGGTAAAAGCATCTAAAATGGTTAAATTTAACTTCTTTTGCTTTTTTAAAAAATTAGTAGTATAATTAAACAGCGCGTTAACATTTGCATACAGTAAATCATCTGACATTTTTCAATATTTGAACAAGTAATATGCTTTTTGCCTTTCATACTATATATAATTGTATGTAAAAGTGTCTAAAACGGTTACGTTTGGCTTATGTTACCTTAAAAAATTAAACAGTACATTAACTTTGCATAAGGTAAATCATCAGCCATTGTCACGGTTTAAACATGCATCACATTATGGTTTCATTGCTTTTGATAATTTAGGTTATTGCAGATAAAATTGTTTAAAATTGTTACATTTAGATTATTTTGTTTTGTTTTTTATTAGAGCTGCTAATTTAGAGTAGTGCAACTAAACAATGCATTAACATTTGCGTAAAATAAATCATCTACTATTTTGTCACTATCTGAACCTGTAGCATGCTTTTTGCCTTTGATAATATACACTGTATGTAAAAGTGTCTAAAACGGTTATGTTTGGCTTATGTTGCTTTAACAATTTAACAGTGCATTAACATTTGCGTTAAAGCATTCGCTATTGTCACAGTTATACGTAATTGTAGTAATAGGTTATTGTACGTAAAAGCATCTAAAATGGTTACATTTAGCTTATTTTGCTTTTTAAAAGTACTTTTAGTGCTTTTTTTAGTAGTACAATTAAACAGATTTAATTATTATTTAATTAATTATTTTTATTTATATTAACACATTATTGTATGTACAAGTGTTTAAAATGTTGAGTGAAGTGAACAATTTAACTGTACAGTAACATTTGCATTAAGTAAATCATCTGCTATTGTCACAATTTAAACATGCATTGCATTAACATTTTATTGCCTTAGATAATTTGGATTATTGTATGTAAAAGTGTCACATTTGGTTACATTTGGCTTGTTTTGCTTTAAAAATACTTAGAATTGAAAATAGGCAGTAGTAAAATGTAACACATTAACATTTGGGTAACACTTTACAATAGGGTTCATTAGTTAATGCATTCACTAACATGAACTAATCATGAGCAACACTTATACAGCATTTATTAATCATAATTGAACATTTACTAATGCATTATTAACATCCAAGTCTATACTTGTTAACTTTAGTTAATGCATCGTGAGTTAACATGAATTAGCAATGAACAACTGTATTTTCATTAACTAACGTTAACTAAGGTGAACAAATACTGTAGTAAATGTGCTGTTCATTGTTTGTTCATTTTAGTAAATGCATTAACTAACATTAATTAATGAACCTTATTGTAAAGTGTGACCAACATTTGCATAAAGTATATCATGTGCCATTGTCACAATTTGAGCATGCAACACATTAGGCATGGGACGATAACCGTTTTCAAGGTATACCGCGGTATGGAATAGTCAAGGTTTTCATACCGCCAAATTTTTCTGCTATACCGTTCTTGAGGTATGTGTAAGATTTTTTAATTATATATATATATATATTTTGTTGTTTTTAGGTGTAAATCGTGAAGAAATCTGTATTTTTGAAACAAAGGAAGACAGCAGAAGTCAATGACTCACTTAAATTATTTAGCCTCACATGTTTACTGCTCCAAAATATTTTAAATGTTTCTCAAAATAAAATGTATTGTGTTCAAAGGGGGAAAAAGGTTTTGTTTTTTAGCCAGACATTTAAAAATAATATATTTTACAGCAGTAAACACAATACCGTCATACCGTGAAACCGTGATATTTTTATCCAAGGTTATCATACCATCAGAATCTTATACCGGCCCATGCCTACAACACATTGCTTTTTTTCAATTGATAATTTGCAATATTTTAGGTAAATGTGTCTAAAATGGTTAAATTTGGCTTATTTTGCTTTCCAAAAATGCATAATTGAAAACATTTAGTAGTATGTTTAAACAGTGCATTAGTATATGCATAAAATAAATAATCTACCACTTTTTTCACAATGTAAACATACACCATATTTAATTTTGCTCTTGATAAGTAAAATAATTGTAGGCAAAGTGTCTAAAATAAAAAAAAAATGCTTTAAAAGTGACTATAATTAAAAACAGTTGGTAGTAAAACTCAACAGTGCATAACGTAGATTATCTGCCATTTTGTAACAGTTTGAACGTTCATTTTCCCAATTAATTATAGTTTTAATTGCTGTTGGGCAGTTTATTTATTAATTGTATTCCTCCTAGCTGTGAGTTTTTATATTTTCCCCCCGTGAGAGCTGCTCAACAATAGACTCAGGTTTTCGGTCAGGTTTAGTGCGGTGTGTGTGACTTTGAGAGAATGACTGAGCGAGAGGGCTCAATGGGGCGGTCGTAACTAGAGCGGATTTGACAGTTTCAGGTTATGTGTTCTGTGTTTATGGGTGTGTTGGTTTGATAGGAAATCAATAGCGTGTCTGTCAGGATAATTGGTGTTCAGATGGCCTTTCTCGCTCTCTCTCTCACCCTCTGTCATAATCACCTTCTCAAAGAACCACCAGAAGATACCTCGGCCTGCCTTTGATTGGTCTGTTATGACAAGCCTCATGCATTTCTTCTTCTTTTTTTTGTTTCCACTTGCCCCCCTGTAATACCCCAACCCACCCCCCTTCCCAAAACCCACCCAAATCAACTCCGTTCTTCTTTCCCTTCCCCCAACGTAGCAGAACAATTACTCTGCTAAGAAAGCAGAAAGGCAGAAAGCAAGAGAGAAGAGGATGAGGAGAGGGAGGGTGTTGAATGGAGGGGGGATATCTGGTTTAGTGTGTCCCGAGGCTGTGTGTTTTGTACCTACGGAGCTCAGCCGAAGCTTACAGACGCTGCAAAAGAACAACAGTGCATCATTGCGCTTTTTGAATCGGTGCACGCTCACTCTTTTTGATTCCAGAGTGTCTTCGCTCATCAGAAAGATTAAAAAACACATGTCAAAATACTGTCAGCCCACATGTTTTGGAATTGCACAGTCAGGGAGTGAGTTAAAGTCTCTTTTAGTCAAATAAACAAGTGTAACATGCTCAAAGCGAGCACAATGTGCAGAGCTATTGTATAAATATAATTTTTAAAGCCTGTCATGGCAGCATTGTTCCCCAATTTGTGCTTTGAAATGGACTCTTTGTGCGCGACCCTCCTGACCTCTGCTGCATTATCTTCCTCCTGTGACTTTTCAAATCCCCACAGGTCAAATGAAGATCTGCTGACGCCGCTTGCTGATTTTCTTCCCTCATATCTCTCTTTGTATGTTGAACTATAGAGGATCGATATATATTTCACTTCCGCGTGAATATATAGGAGACTGTGTACATTACCAGCTACTGTTTTGTGAGGGTTTGTCTTTGTGTTTAGCGTTTGAGCAGGTTTGGATGGGTCTGGCGGAGGAGCTAGTGTAGACTGACCCCTATAGGTTTGAATGTAATCCTGCATTCAGCATTGTTTTGCAGAGGTACATCAATGTTGCGGTCAAATAGCAGGAGTGCTGATTGAAATATCAATGCGTGTTGGAAACAAATCACATTTAGCGGCATACATGAACACTGAAGTTGTTATTGTGTTTTTCTCTTCAAGGAGATATGAATGGGATGGACTCTCCCACTGAGGTTTCGGCTAGCCAAGAAGATAGAAACAAGAATGGAGAATCAACGGGGAAGAAATCAGGTCTTGTATTAAATCTATTTTACCAAAAACTGTTTTTTTAATAAATTAACCCTTTACTGCCCCATCAAGAAATATTTTTTTGGATCGGATTTCTTGTCGCTAGTTAACATAATGCATTTTTTTCAACACATCCCATAATTTCTAAAAAATATGCGCCTCTATCAAATGGTTGATATATTGGTTTATGATAAAAGTACCGGAATTAATACATATACTAAGATAAATCTGAAAATATAAAGTGTGAGACCAATTTACTTAGAAAAGAATCAAAATAAAACATTTTTGAATACTAAATCGTCTTTATTTTTGAAGGATGCCATAAAATATTATAGATTCACATTTATTTAACATGTTTTCTTGTTTGTTTCTTTACAATAAAACCAAAATCAGAGCAACAGGATTATGTTTGTTTGATCCTTTTGTAAACCATCAATGCTGTGTGTGTAAAGCATTATTTAAAACAGTCAAAATATGGTCAAGCGTTTGGTAGAGCAAGCAGTTAAAGGGTTAAAAAAATAGCATCATAAGTGCATGTAGATATCATATAGTTAATTATATTAATCTAATTGCATTGTTGTTTTCCATGCAGACCGATTTGGTAGGGCTGCACGATATATCGTTTCAGCATCGATATGGCAACGTGTGCATTCGCAATAGTCACATCGCAAAGATATCCAATGTCCAGTCTGAATTATAGTTGAACAGGAGCTACAGAGTTGAATTTAATCACTGTATTTATATGAAATTTATATGACTCATGCAAAAAAAAAAAAAATCTTACTTTGTTTTGTCTTGTTTCTAGTCCAAATATCTTCTTTTCAAAGCAAAATCAAGATTATTTCACTTACCCCACTGGCAGATCATTTCATTAAAACAAGCAAACAACTCTTAATTTTCACTTATTTCTTCTGACGTTGAAAACTAAACAATATTTTTACTTCGTCTAAGAATTGTTTTGATATTTGGACTAGAAACAAGACAAAGTAAGAAAAGCACTTTTGCATTGTGATTATTCAGTTTCTGTATCCAAATACTGTTAGACTCCCCAGAAAACCATCAAATAAACTGATATAAACAAATCAACTGTGTTCATACCGCAGAAACATAAAACATCACTATATCAGATTTTTCCGATATCATTCAGCTCTAGAACTATTGTTTCCAAAGTTTTCGTCACTTAAAAAATTATCTCTTTTCATATTTTGCTTGTAGAAGGAATTATTCAAACGGAGGGGGAGCAAAATGAGTCATCTTCTAGTCCCAAACGTCCCTCGTCTGGATCCGAGGAGTCAGATGAAGCTTCTCCCTGCAAACAGCCACGAATACAAGAAGAGGTCTGTTGCAATGTATTTTGCACACACACACACCCAAAGGGAAATGTTAGTGTTAAAACGTAAAATAGAGAGGTGGCATGGTGGCTCAGTGGTTAGTACTGTCACCTCACAGCAAAAAGGTCGCTGGTTCGAGTAGCGGCTGGGTCAGTTGGCATTTCTGTGTGGAGTTTGCATGTTCTCCCAATGTTGGTGTGGGTTTCCTCCGGGTGTTCCGGTTTGCCCTACAGTCCAAAGACATGCACTATAGGTGACTTGGATAAACTCAATTGGCCGTAGTGTATGTGTGCGAATGCGAGAGTGAATGGGTGTTTCTCAGTACTAGGTTGCAGCTGGAAGGGCATGCGCTTTGTAAAACATATGCTGGATAAATTGGCGATTCATTCCAAACATCAATACCAATAAAAAACTTTTATTTATAAGAGTGCATGAATGGTAATAATTTAATACCATTGCATATCTGAGACCATCATTACACCACTTTCACAATAAGCCTAACAAACAAGCCTGATAATAAACAACTACTGTTCCTAAATACAGTGTTCACCCCTCACAGATCTCTCTTTTAAATGAATAATTTTTCTAGGATGCTTTACAATAATATATTTGTGCGTATACACGAGATTAGTCAATAACAAAGCCCAAACGGGATCTAACATAAGAACTTAAAATCACAGTCCAGTGTTTTTGATACTCTTAATGAAGCTATTAACATAAATCTAGACCCTAACCCCTTGACAGCCCTTTTTGGTATTTCAGATAGAGTTGACTTGACTGTCGCATCTCGCCCGGTTATTGCTTTTTCTGCTCTTTTAGCAAGACGAGTCATTCTTATCAAATGGAAACAAGTAATTCCTCCGTCACATGACATGTGGATCCGAGAAATCTTTAGCTGCATAAAACTTGTTTATTTGCAGGATCTCTCAAATCTTTTTAAAAGACCTGGAATCCTGTTTTAGCTTAGCCTGTTCAGTTGATTTCAGCTCTAATACACAGTAAATCATTGGAAAGAGGAAATATTGATTGAAAATAAATAATGGAAATAGTAATACTTTTAAAAAAAAATTCTGTTCTTTTTTTCTTTCTTTCCTTCTTTTTACTCTTATTATAAACTTATAATTATTATTTTTTATTTTTTTATTTTTTTCTCTCAGAGGATATGTTTGTTTATAATTCATAAATTGTATTTATTTTATTTTGAGAGGATAGTGGGAGAATAAGAAAACTAACAGTCTGTAATTTTTCCTATGTTGTATTGTATACTACTATGTAGGGTTGGGCGATGTCGACCAATTTGACATCGTACGACGTCTAATGTGAAACATCGTGATGGATGATGGTATTGTTGTCATAAGCGGCGGTGAATTAATTATTTATGAGTAATTAATTAATTCATAACTAATTAATTATTTGTAGCCTACAGTTTCAACTACCTGACCCGCATGGTCTTTGTTTTACCCATAACCAAATCATAAACAAATAAATATAAGTTACACACAAATTACCACCTGTCAGTCACTTTTTCTGCAGGACTCTGACATGAATTGTCAGAGTGATCCGTGTCGTTATAATGACGTCGACAAACTTTGTTAAAAAAGGTGCACAACCAACAGTATCTGAGGTTTACCCTAACATTGCTGAGTACAAGCGTGAAAGCGAAAGATCGAAGCAGTGTACTGACGCTGTGACACGTTACCTGATAGATTCAAAAGACCGAAGAGTCAGTCGGCGCCAGTGGTGTAGTGGTGAGTCCGTCGACACATGCACTCCGGTGCTCACGGCGACCCGAGTTCGATTCTGCCTCGCGGTCCTATGCCGATCCTTCCCCTCTCTCTGCTCCCCATGCTTTCCTGTCGATTCTCTCTACTGTCCTATCTAATAAAGGTGAAAACCCTGAAAAAATAATTATAAAAAAAAAAGACAGAAGAGTCGTTAGATGGAGACAAGATCAATTAAATATAATGATTAACAACTATAGTGAGACGCCATCCAGCGGTACATCCTTGATAAGCTGTCCGACGTGCACTGCTCTCTGGGGTTTTGTGCTCAAAGTACCCGCTGACTGCCTGGAGCTCAGACGTGCTCACATGCTAGAGCGCATGACAGAGTTTTGTGTGTGTGTGTGTGTGTTCACATGATGTGTGTTTTCATATAGTGTGGATGGAGGCCATTTGAAAACTAAGATGTATTAGTGTTAACGGGGTCTAAGTGTGTATTTTTAGCGAGCGGGTTGCATCTGCGACGGGGGCAAGGCGGAGGATTGCGATGCCGGCTCAGTATTGTAATGTCTATCGGCCATCGGCAATGGATCGTATATCAACCCAACCCTACTACTATGTATGGTCTTGTTAAACACCAATATTTTTTTTTAAATCAGTCCAAAAATCAGTACATCCAAATTAATATATTGGGGAAAAATATGAAATACGATTGTAATAAACAAGAACGATCAAGAGAAACTATCATAATATCAAATTTAGTTGAAATTTTGTAGTTTGTCATGTACGTTTACTTTTTTACCTTTTGATTTTTCAAAGATGTAACTCTTATTTTAATGGATATTACGCTTTAATTAAACTCTTTGGTTTAAATGCACCATAATATACTGTCTATATTCACTGACAAATGGATAAACGTATTCGTTTTCAAAAGCGGATGTTCTCATTTATGCTGAGTACTGTATTTCTGTCTGTTTCTTCTTATTCAGATGCGGCAGTGCCCGTTCTGTAGGTTCCGTCATAATGATATTGAGCGTCTAAGGAGTCATGTGATGAACCAGCATGCTGTTCAGCCTTCTCTCCGCTGCCCACTGTGCCAGGACACGCTGCACAGTATTGCCCTCTTGCGTACCCACCTCACACACCTGCACAGTGTCACAGCAGACTGCACTCAGAAGCTCATCAACACGGTGAGCAGACGAAAGACAGAGGACGTGTGTATGGTGCAGAGTTAGCATTTGTGTTGATGTAGTTTAGTGCTTTTAGATAATAACATAGTCAAAACTATTCTCTCTCCTGTGAATCTTTATTCTTTTTCAAATATTTCCCAAATTATATTTAACAGAGCAAGGATTTTTTCACAGTATTTCCTATAATGTTTTTTCTTCTGGAAAAAGTCTTATTTGATTTATTTCAGCTTGAATGAAAGCTGCTTTTAAGTATTAAAAAGTCATTTAAGGTCAATATTATTAGCCCCCTTAAGCAATATATATTTTTTATTATCTACAGAACAAACCACTGTTATACAAGGACTTTCCTAATTACCTTAACTCGCCTAATTAACCTAGTTAAGCCTTTAAATGTCACTTTAAGCTGTATAGAAGTGTCTTGAAAAATATCTAGTAAAATATTGTGTGAAATCAGTTATTAGAAATGAGTTATCAAAACTGTTGTTTAGAAATATGGTGAAAAATTAT
Source organism: Danio albolineatus (assembly GCA_903798035.1). NCBI lineage: Eukaryota > Metazoa > Chordata > Actinopteri > Cypriniformes > Danionidae > Danio > Danio albolineatus. The sequence continues at coordinate 11,898 of CAIGQQ010028505.1, read as the reverse complement.
ATAACAAGTGGGTAAATTTTCTTTTTTGGGTAAAGTATCACGTTTTTCGCTTTAACCTATAAGTACATGTATATAAGTACAACCTATATGTACTTATGTTAATACAAACAAATAAAAAAGTTTATAAATGTATATTGTTTTAAGGATTTGCATAAATACAAGTAAAATATTTTGATAGTAAATATTGCATAGTGCTCATTTAAATCATTTTTAAGTAGCTACATCTTAATTTCTGCAATTACTTTATCCATTTTGACTGCCAGTCTTGCTTTTATTCTAGATATAATTAAAAAAGAGCAATCCACCACTTTATATGTGTGGTGTAAAATGATATTTATGCAATGTGTGCGTGTGCGGAGGGGTGTTTAGACCCTCGGTGACTCCAGCGCGAGCGAGCGGAGACAAGTAACGACATTGAGTGGGGGGAGGGGAGAGGTAGCTGCCTCAGATCCAATGAATATTAAAATGAGCTTTTTTATCTGCAGAATATAAATTGATACTAATGCACCCAGAGCTTGTCTGAACCCCAAGCAGACATGCCTCAGTGTTTCTGAAAGGTTGGACATTTTTTGCCAATTCAGTCAGCTAGTGCTTTTTCTTGCGTAAAAGGCTTTTCTTTCCATTCATGTGTTCTCTCCTCTGCTATCTTTCTCGGTCTTCCTTGCCCTCTGTTCTCTCATCTCTCTTGATTTCTCTCCTCGGCACTTTGCGTCGCTCGTCTCCCCCCGTTTTTTCCCCCAGCCGAACTGAAATACAGTAATGAAAATAATTGTGCTTCATTAGTTCTGAGCCAGTGCTAGGTGATTTTCGTTATGAACCGTGCCTGGTAATTATGTTCTAAATTAAATGTGACCTTGAAGAGGACTTGTGTGCCTGCCTCGTGTCCCTTTAATACAGCACTTTCCTGAAATGATGTTCTTTGTGATGGAAATAGCAGCCATTTTGTTTGGTTGCGCTCCCTCCCTCTCTCCCCCCTTTAAAGTTGCATTGATTTACACATTTTAGACTTGAGTGGGTACAGAAGGAGAGAAGATAAATAAAGTGGCTTTTTTACATCCAAAGTTAGCTAATTGTGTTGTCATGGACCAAAGAGGGCTTCCATTCAAACTTAACCTTTGAACTGCTTTAAGTGTTGGCTCATGACTGCGATTCCGTTTCGCCATCTGAAGTTAAGGGTCTATTCTCTCACACAATGCGTCGTTAATGCATGCATGTAGCTGGAGCACAGCATAATGACCAATCATTTTCAGAGATAACAATCAAATGACTTAATAATGAGATTTGGTGGATTAATTAATCCACAAAATGGATTTATCAAACCTATTATCATTTCTTTTCTCCCTTGTGATCAGGTGATTGCTTCAGACGTGCTGCCGGAGAAGATGTTTCTGCCAGTGCATAACTCGGATACCCAGCCAATAAATGCTAATGAAACAAAAAGGCTGGATGATGGTTAGTATAAATATCACCCTTTTTATTTATTTTTAGCCTAAGTTGAGTAGGCATGAGCAGGTATAAGATTCTGACGGTATGATAACCTTGGATAAAAATATCACGGTTTCACGGTATGACGGTATTGTGTTCACTGCTCTAAAATATATTCTTTTTAAACATCTGGGTGAAAAACAAAACCTTTTTCCCCTTTGAACACAATATATTTTATTTTGAGAAACATTTAAAATATTTTGGGGCACATGTCAGGCTAAATAATACAAGTGAATCCTCAACTTCTGCTGTCTTCGTTTCAAAAACACAGATGTCTTTACAATTTACACATTAAAAAACACAAAAAAATATCACCCATATCTTAGGAACGGTATAGCAGAAAATTTTGGCGGTATGAAAACCTTAACTTTTCCATACCGTGGTATACCTTGAAAACGGTTATCGTCCCATGCCTAAAGTTGAGTATTATTTTTATATGTCACAGTTTTAAATAAGGAGCAAATCTGAATCAATTAGGCAGAAGCTAATTATGAATATTTGTGCTTGCTTTAATTACCAAATTAATTATTTAATTAATGGCTTCATTATATATTCACAACAACCATGTGGAACCATTGGCGTCTTAGCCTGTGTGTGTTTTTAGACCGTGTGTGTCTATAATAAGTAATTAAAACAATGCTTTTTTTTCCTCTTGATTCTTTAGAAATGACAGCTGATGCTGAACCCGAAAGAGGAACCACACCTCACTTGGAGGCAGCGAAGATTTATAAGCAACCATCAGAAGATGCAGAATCCACAAAGGAGAACAATGCAGCTTTTCCATGCTGGCATAAAGGCTGTAACAAAGTCTTTACGTCCTCGAGTGCACTCCAGACCCACTTCAACCAGATCCACAGCCAGAAATCTCAAACCGCAATATCTGATCGCCACATTTACAAGTACCGCTGCAATCAGTGCAGTCTGGCATTCAAAACCCCCGAGAAGTTACAGCTCCATTCTCAGTACCATGCTATAAGAGCGGCGACCATGTGCTGCCTCTGTCAACGCAGTTTTCGGACAATGCAGGCCCTTCGAAAACACCTAGAGACAAGCCACCTGGAGCTAAGTGAAGCCCAGATACAACAGCTTTACGGTGGTTTAATGATGAATGGCGAGACCCTGATCTCTGGAGATCAAACATTTGGTGAAGAGGAGGGATCGTCAGAAGAAGGCGGGTTGAAAGACGAAGAAGACTGTGATTTGGAAGAAAAGCTAAGTCCTACAGACAATGATTCAATTGTGGTTAAAGATAACGCTGAATGTGACTCCAAACAACCTGTTTTGCCACTTAGAAAAGGCCCAAATATAACGATGGAGAAGTTTCTGGACCCATCCAGGCCTTTCAAATGCACTGTTTGCAAGGAATCTTTCACACAGAAGAACATTCTCTTGGTTCACTATAACTCAGTATCACACTTGCATAAACTTAAACGGTCTCTGCAGGACACTCCAACTGGCTTGCAAGAGCCTGTAACTAATACAGACAACAAACCGTTTAAATGTAGCATTTGCAATGTAGCATATAGTCAGAGTTCGACCTTAGAGATTCACATGCGCTCTGTCTTGCACCAGACAAAAGCCCGGGCATCCAAGGTTGATTCATCCACTTCTAGCTCTGAATCTGTTGGCCCTCCCCCAGGCAAAGCATTGTCCAGCACCCCTGCGTCCATGAAGCCTGCTACTTCCATGAACAATGCTGGTCTAAGCCACCAACAAAACACTGATCTCAATGGCACACCTGCAAATCCAGACACAAGCCACCCTTCGACATCTGATGTGAGGAAGAAGTTAGCAACCATGATCGATTCAGCTAGCAAGCAACAACAGTTGTCATTACAACAACAACCATTACAACAGCAACAGCAGCAGTTAGCCCAGGCTCAAGCTCACCTCCAGCAGGAGCTCCAAAAGAAGGCTGCTTTTCTTCAGTCTCATTTATTTAATCCTGCACTCTTACACCCTTTTCCTATGGCAACAGAGGCTCTTCTTCCAGTCCAACAGCAGCAGCAATTGCTTCTTCCTTTTCTTATTCCAGGAGGAGAGTTCCGCATGAATCCAGAGGTAAGCCTTAAAGGCTCTGGGCTAAACCTAAGCACATTAATACCTACTGTTAATCAGGATATTGCTGAGACTTCCAAAAATGATGGCTCAAAATGTACCTCTAAACAGAAACAAAATGAAGATCTTGCAATTCATCCTGACATTAATGAACTGAAGCTGACAAGTGATTCCCAGTGTGAGAATGACGACGATGGACAGAACAGTAACGAAGGATCAACAGAAATTGATGATGTGGGCACAAGTGAAAAACCCCATTCCAAAACCGACGTAAATGAAGACCTGAATAAAAATAAGTCAACCAGTTCTGATGAGTTTCTTCCACCCAGAATAGCTCATGATGCACCTGGCAATGCTTCAAAGGCTTTGCTTGAAAATTTTGGTTTTGAATTAGTCATGCAGTTCAACGAAAATAGGCAGCGATATCAGAAGAATCTTACTGAGCCAATACCAAATGGTGGGGAAGTGCCAGACACCAAAGAAGTGGATCATTCAGAAGACGTGGAGAAGCTAGAGTGTAAATCTTGCAGGAAGCTTTTCTCAAATGCACTGATATTGAAGAGTCATAAAGAGCAGATCCATCATTCCATATTCCCTATTAAGTCATTGGAGAAATTCGCCAAAGACTACAGGGAGCAATATGACAAACTCTTTCCACTGACACCTACAAGTTCAGAGGATTCTCCTGTCACGTCTCCTTCCCCTTCCCCTCCTGTGATTCCTAACCCTTTAGTACAGCAGCCACAGCAACCAGTGCAACCAATTATTGCTCCCTCTACACTCAGTGCTACTCCAACTACTATCTCCATTCCTCAAGTTAAAGCACCACTAGCTCAAATTTCCATACCCATGGAACTGCCCCTCTTCCCCCCACTGCTAATGCCTCCCATACCTTTGCAAGCTTTAACTCCTCCGGTACCTGTGCATTTGCCCTCAGTGGATGCTGGTTTAACTCCTGAATTGACACAGCTTTATCAACAACAGTTAACTCCAGCCATGTTACACCAACAAAGTAAGAGACCTCGAACTAGAATCACAGATGACCAACTGAGAGTCCTCCGTCAATATTTTGATATCAACAACTCTCCGAATGAGGACCAAATTCACGAGATGGCCAACAAATCTGGTTTGCCACATAAGGTCATTAAGCACTGGTTTCGTAACACTCTTTTTAAAGAACGCCAGCGCAACAAAGATTCTCCATATAACTTTAGTAATCCTCCCATCACAACACTGGAGGATGTAAAGGTGGATTCTAGACCACCTTCTCCTGAACTACCAAGACAAGAGTTTTATGGGGGTAAAAGGTCCTCAAGAACCAGGTTTAATGACTACCAGTTAAGAGTGTTGCAGGATTTTTTTGATGCAAATGCATACCCCAAAGATGATGAGTTTGAGCAACTTTCCAACCTCCTTAATCTTTCTACTCGTGTGATTGTGGTATGGTTTCAAAATGCCCGACAAAAGGCCCGAAAAAACTATGAGAACCAAGGAGAGGGAGGGAAGGAAATTGAGCGCAGAGACCTTTCCAATGACCGATACTTTCGTACTTCCAACAACAATTTCCAGTGTAAGAAATGCAACATTGTCTTTCAACGCATTTTTGATCTCATAAATCACCAGAAAAAGCAGTGTTACAAAGATGATGATGAGGAGTTGCAAAATAGTATGAGTGAAACTGCAGGGGATTGTCAGACTGAGTGTCATAGTCCAATATCTGGACCCTCTTTTTTAACGCACGCAACTTCTTGCTCGAGCCCCTCCAGCTCATCTGTGTCTAGTACTAATGTCAAGGCCACTGATTCTGAGCATATGAACACAACAAGTCTCACCGGAGAGCTTAAACAAACAAGTGAAACATCTTCTGAACCTAAACAGGCTGTTAGTATCAAGTGTGAGTTTGAGGAATTAGAAAACCGAATGCAGCAGCCAAAGCCTCTCTGTGAGGAGAAACAAAGTATAAGCACAGAGATTCAATCTCACTCATCTCCTAAACAACAAAAGATTTCCTGCACAGCATCTGAAACAAACCCAGCTCCATCACAGAGCTCACAAAAGATTTTTAGCTCTTTAGAGACTCCTGTATCTGAGCAACAACAACAGAAACTATCCCAGGATATGAGCCCTTACCACTGCATTCAGTGTAAACTGAGCTTTCCCTCTTTTGAACATTGGCAGGAGCACCAGCAAATGCACTTCCTTACCCAAAGTTACTTTCCCACCCCACCATTCCTAGATCGTTCTGTAGACATGCCTCTTATGCTGTTTGATCCTGCTAACCCCCTACTTGCAAGGCATCTGCTTTCAGGAACACTTTCCCAGATGGTAACCAATCCCCCTGCAGTAAACTCTATTACCGATTCAACCATAAACTCTCTGAAGAGGAAACTTGAAGAGAAAGCGGGATCTAGTTCAATGGAAAATGATTGGGAAAATAATGGGGACGAACCCCAGCGAGACAAACGTATGAGGACCACCATAACACCAGAGCAATTAGAGGTATTATATCAGAAATATCTCTTGGACTCCAATCCTACACGCAAGATGCTTGACCACATCTCCAATGAGGTTGGCCTTAAGAAAAGAGTGGTTCAAGTCTGGTTCCAGAACACTCGAGCTCGTGAGAGGAAAGGACAGTTTCGGGCATTGGGACCATCTCAAATCCATCGTCGCTGCCCATTCTGTCGAGCTCTTTTTAAGGCACAGACCGCTCTAGCAGCTCACATACGCTCACGACACTGGCATGAAGCAAGGAATGCCGGCTATAGTATGGCCGTATCTAATATGGGTCATGAGCAGGATGGTTCTCCAGTCAAATCCGATCTCTTTGATTTTGCCACTTATTCTCAGTTTTTGAACTCTACTGATGATGCAGATTCTCTAGCATGCAAAAGCATTGACCTGTCTTCACATCAACAGCGTTTGAGTCCAAAACCTACAAAGGATGAATGTTTGGAGGAATTTGAGATGCCTTCCATGTCAGTTTATCAGACCTTTGAACAGAGCAAGCTCAGTAACCATGAGGCTAACACAAACACAACCCATGATCATACAAATGATGAAGGAAATGACTCTCTAGAAGCTCAACATGGCAGTATTGACCACATGTCTCCCAGCACCGAAAGGGAGGCTTCTTCTGAAAGCGATGAAAAGATGTCTTCTGGACTGGTTAGCCCTGCAATGAGTTTTAATGCTAAAGATTTTGATAATGAGTTATTCTTGGATTACAGTGAGAATTCCAGCCTAGCTGATCCAGCTTCACCATGCCCTGGTAGCTCCAACAGTCAGAGCTTTGATAATGATAGATATAACCAAAAACGCTACCGTACTCAAATGAGCAATCTGCAGGTAAAAGTTCTCAAGGCCTGCTTTAGTGACTACAAAACCCCAACAATGCTTGAGTGTGAATCCTTGGGCAATGACATAGGACTTGCAAAAAGGGTGGTCCAAGTGTGGTTTCAGAATGCTCGTGCCAAGGAGAAAAAGGCCAAGCTTAGCCTCGCAAAGCAATTTGGTACAGAAAGAACTTCAATTGACAGACCTAAGACAGAGTGTACTCTTTGCTCTGTTAAATACAGCAGCTCCTTGTCTATTCGTGACCATGTCTTCTCCCAGCAACATCTTGCTAAAGTCAAAGAAGCCCTGGGAGGCCAAATGGAGAGGGACAGGGAATATTTGGGTTCAGTATCTACCCGTCAGCTGATGGCTCAGCAAGAGATGGAGCAACTAAAAAAGACAAGTGATGTTTTGGGACATGTCCAACCACAAGCTATGCTGGGCCTTAACCAAACTGCCCTTCATTGTCTGAGCCAGTCTTCAATGTACTCAGGTCTGCAGGCGCAGTGCATTGCAAACATACCAAGTGGTAGCAGCACAATGACTGAGGGGTTTTCTACCATAAAAACAGGTATGTGGCTACTTTTTGTTTTTAAATGACTTAATCTTCTAATGTTTTATAATCCATGCTTTTTTACATATTTATGCAAATTTTATTTGTTGTTATTATAGAAGCTGCCAGTGATCCTCCTGTAAAAGAACCGACCCACAAGGCAACCACAGCCGCTTCTTCTGCCATATCAGCTCTGGATGACAAAGATTTAGTTAGCACAACCAACCCTATCTTGACCCCAAAGACCACGGAACCAGAACTCCAGTTACCCAAAGAACATGACACAGAGAGTAACAGGATTCTCACAAACAAGACTGATAGTACTCCAACGGGAAATGCTAACCATGCACGCAAAGAGAAGCCAGACTCTTCCAGGCCAACGGTATCTACTCCTAACCCTGGATGGGAATTTGCCATGGACCCAGCTCAGCTACAAGCTCTTCATGCAGCAATGAAAACTGACCAAGCTTCTTTACTAACTAGTCCCCTCCTGCCTTGTCTGATGCCTGGCTTCCCTCCACTTTTTTCCCCCCATATTCCTACATCTATGCCTGGAGGCCTCCTGCAGCCCATGTTTGGCATGGATAGCATGTTCCCATATGGTCCAGTCTTGCCACAGGCTCTAATGGGGCTGTCTCCAAGCACCATTCTCCAGCAATACCAACAAAATCTGCAGGGTGCACTGATGCAACAAAGACTGCAGCTGCAGCAGAAACAGATAGTGCAGCTACCAGAGAAACCAAAACCTAGCCAAATCTCTGCTCGACCCCATGCAGAGGATACAGTTTTATCCAAACGGGACAAAAAGCAAGGTACATCCAATGGCACAGATTCCCTCTTCATGAACTCGGTCATCTCCAAGCAGCCAGATTTGGATAACAACGTTCTTCTAAGCCACTGTATCGTCTCCAAAGCAGAGTGTAGAACAGAAGGCAAGGATGGCCATCTTTATGACTGTCTCGCCTGTGAGGTGTCTCTCACTGGGAATGCAGAGCTCATCAAACATCTCGAGTTGCCTGAGCATCGACAAAGAGCGGCAGAGAGACTGAATGCCAAAGAGCATGCTTCTCCTCGATTACCTCACATCAGTCCCTCATCTACCTCTCAGTCAAACCCATCCAGTAAACAGAGATCCTCTTTGACTACCCAGTCTTCTTTAGCAACCCCCCCTGAATCCTCCATCCCTACCCCGACCAGTTCTGACCAGACCGTTAGACACCTCCAAAGCTCGCCCCTGACTTCAGCTTTACCTGAGGCTTCCCAAAGCTCCCCGGCTCATGTTGTTTCGCCTTCAATTGTTACCTCAAGCCTGACGAGCCTCGCAAAGACTTGTCATATAAAACCAATAGACTCTGTGGATGGGCATTGTGATGGCAACGAGTCAGAGAAGGGACAAGACTCGGCATAATTTACTGGAGCAAGAGGTTTAACGCTTTCCGTAAGAGTTGTTTTTATGGATCGAACAGCCACAGAATTGACTCCATGAAATAAAAAAAAAGGAGGAAAGTGATACAAAGCGTCTCCACTGTAGATTACACTGGGGAAAGGAGATGACCCAGAGCTAGTTTGGCAGACTGTTTTAAAAGGACTGAATCCTGTAGGATCTAACTTGCATTACCAGTGCTTGTAACCAAAAACAAGTGTCAGTAGAATGTTTTTTCCATTTCAATATGCTGGTTTCTAACTAAAACTTGAGTATATGTGAACTGTTTGAAAACTAAAGGGTGCACAGCTAAAGACTGGTGAAGAACCTAAGACGGTTTTCATGATTATCTAACTAACCAAAAGTCTGTTAATAACGTGTGTTTTAACAGACACTCATAAAACACCCACACTATTTTTTGCCCTGTCAAGTGTTAAGATATTATATTATTGGCTTAATGAAGTGATGTAATGTATTTTGATGTTGTCTTCTCTCAGGTCAACAGCTCTCAATTTTGTTCTGTTACAAGACATACCAATAGAAAATATATGAAGCCCAAAAGAAACGTGTAATGAATGAAACCAAGCCAATTCTGATTTGAACTTGCAATTAAGCTAGTAGATGTTGCTTTTTTTTCCGTTCGTGGACATGTATTTGTCCAGACACAAAGCGTATTGCAGACTGTAAATTGTGGGAAAATATTATTTAGCTTTTTTCTTTGGGAAAACGACAAAAAAACATTCTGTGTTAATGATAGATACATGTATGAACATTTTGGTGTTGCGTAGATTGTCGAATTCAAATGACTTAATTGTATGGTAGGTTTAAAACAAATTACTTGTATATTTAACTTTTGTATCGTCCCAGTCAAAGACACTTGAGGCTGCTTAGCCATGCTCATGTTAAAACATAGCATTGAACTTCGAATGCTGTCGAAAATTGTCACTGTACAACCAACTTCCTCTCCTGCACTGAGCCAAGTTGAAAGACCCTATCTGTGTATGAATTAGATCGATGCACATCTATGAGATATTTTCTATTTTTGTTGTCTTTTAAACAGAACATTTCGATCGTGCACTTATTTTTGTTTGCTTTCTTTGCCTTCAGTACTTAAGGCGAGTTTTGATTTCTCCTTCACTTCGCGGCATTTAATTTCCTAACGTTTCTGCACTTGCCATGACTAACAATAACAACGACGATATTATGAAACAATAATAACTTACAGTATTGCTTTAATGGAAAATCCAAAGATAAAGTAGTCTTACCATTGGTGCATACAAAGGATGGAAAAAAAAAAAAAACTTTATACTTTAGAAAATATTACTGTTTTTAAATGGAATGGAAATCTTTTTAGATGACGGAGCCAGCTATGAGAATACTGTTTTAGCTAACTTATTAGAACATTTGTGACCTCATATATGAAACAACCAGAGAACCAAAAATAAAAACAAAACACACACACACACAAAAAAAGCTTACTCTGAGGATATGGGACAGCACTTCTGTGCGGCCATTGTAGTTTGTATTCTAGAGGCGGAGTTCACACAGTTTGCTTCTCTGTGTCTGGCCTTTGTTTCTTTTTTTCGTCTGGTTCTTATCTCTCGATTTCGTTACTTATCGTTTGTTTGTTCTACTAAATGTACTGGGTCTAATTGTTGAGGAAATAGAGTGTGCTGCTAATGTAGGTTTGTACTAAGATGCATGCTTGATTTTTGCTTTTTGCTGAAGCTTTAATGACGACTGTCAGTAGCCACAAACCCCCATCCCCGCTCCACTGCAGTTCTGTCCACACACGACTGTGAAGACTGTGACTCTCCATGAACTACGTCGCGTTCTCCTCTTAGCCTACCAATGTTGAAAACCAATGATGTTATATTTATACAAAGTTTGCATTCCAAATATCACATTTGTCATTTCAATTGATTTGTTTCCTTTTCGTTCTTGTATTCTGCTTCTAAGGGGACTGTAACGTGTGCTCTCACTCCCGAGTCTGGACCTGCTGTGAGAGACTGTTTACTCTGCGTGTTCCTGGAAATGTTATTACTGTAGCGATCGCCAAATAATGTATGTTCATGATGCACTTGTGTTTATTCATGTGACTCACTGGGCTAATGTCTCCTGTCCTCTTATATACAAGCATTCAAAGTGAATAAAATCTGTTTCCTTTTAATAGCTCGCCATGTCTTTGTGGTCTTCAAGGCGGTCTGTCTTTTACATTTATTTTTTATGTTTTATCTGACTCGCTTGTCTGACAGATTGAAGGTTGCAAGTAACATATTTTCGCCGAAAACGCCCACCAAATTTGTAGCGATCGAAGTTCTGTGATTTGATCAAGTGCGTTTCTGCTATGTCCTTAATCTGATTGTATGCACCCTAGTCTGCTGAGGCAGTGTAAAGGAGACGGGCAATCAGCCAAAGCACTGGAAATCAATGGAGGTTAAACGAGACAAAATCAATGCAGCTAAAGTTCAAACTGGGATTCAAGTTCATGTGTATTAGCTAGAGACGGCATTGATATCATCGTTGACTTGTCCTCGAGATATATAT